>JAHTMQ010000160.1:0-5000 GCA_019327925.1 Leucocoprinus sp. KB1807203
GGTCTAGTTTGTGAAAATGCCTGCAAATAGCTATAGTATCCTAGAACAACTAAGTCATAAATCTGGAACTACCCACATGAAAAGAAGAATGAATGAGTTTGTATCCCAAAGGCCTAATATCTTCTCTATCATACCTATCATATACAGCAGTATTCTATTGTTGTTGGCTCTTCTGACATTGAGCTTCTCTGCTGTATCAAGGATATAAATTTGTGCATATATTAAAGTTTGATCTGCATGAAAAAGGAGAGTACTAGTGAGATAATAAATCTTTCTCTGGATTTTGAAATAGTAGAGACCAGACTGTCTAGTAACTGAGTTGTTGATTTTGACTCCTACTGAAGTCATGGCAAAAGCTACATTATACTATTGTATATTATTGCAGAATTCTTTTGAGAAATAATCATCTCCAGTTAAATAGTTGTAAAGTATTCTAGTGAGTGGTTGGAGAAAAGATAGTTAAATCTGTCCTTGTAAACAGCACATGCCAAACTTGGGATGATTGATCCATAAAGATGCAAGCTTCTCACAGTCAAACGTAGAAGAGCTTACATACGAACGATATACTGCCAACATTTACCAAGTTCATATAATGAATATTGGCCTCTAGACATGGACTGTCCAGCAGTAGATCAAGATTAAAGGTGTGAGGATTAGGTGGTAGAATTATATTTGCATCACTGCTTCTTGATTCTGATATATATATGAGTATATTGTGTTTGTTCGTTGAAACAACTATCATACTGCATGTATCATCATCCATATGTCAAATCTTGAATCTTTTCTTCTCCAACATTCCGTGTCATATATATAGTCTAGATACTATTTATCAATTATTATTAAATATGTAAACTTACAACTCTTTGGGTTTTTCTTGCATATTCTATCAAATGTAGATATCTATTTTTCCCTATGTCTTCAAAATTATACTGCTTTTATAATCTAGAGCATACTGTATCTTCATTCCTCTTTTCATCCATTATTTGATTAAATTTTGAACCTATCCACCTGTCTTCTATCTCTCTAACTACTACTTATTACATTATTACTATAGACTTCATAGTTGTCCTCTGTTGTTGCTAGCAAGTTGTCATCGACACAATCAAGTATAGGACATTCTCTATGAGTTTATGGAACATATATAGAAAGTCAAATTTTTTTTAATAAAATCATTCTTCTTTCCCTTTTACTATCTCTATTCTAAACAGAATGCTAGAGGGAATATTTTGGGAGCAAAAGATAAATAAGTGATGGTTATCTGAAAACAACTATATGTTTATTATGGCTTACCATCTCAGTTTTTTTCTAGTCTCAATGTACTTTTTCAACAGAATTCCATTCTCTCACAATTAACTCACTGTTTCCTTACAACTACTCTAAGAAGAATAAAGATATACTATTCACTCCTAAGAAAAAGATCCCTATTTCTAAAACAAACTTTCTTAAAGTAGTAGCTGTATTCTCTTGCATTATAAGGATTACAATGACATCCAGTAACAGGTTACTAATAGAAGGCGTATATATGTATACTACTGCAAGATACCGATCAAGAAACAGTTGTCTAGGAGAGTTGACCTGAGCTTAGTTACACTAACTACACTCATATACCACAGATCTGCATGTAGTTATGTTACCTTTACACCTAGGGCCAGCTATCCAGTAAGGTTAGAGAGTAGAGGGTTAAATAGCAAAGAGGGGAGGACAGGGAATAGTAATTAAAGACAAGAAGTCAATGAGCTGGTACTATCAATTGTATATTTGTCATGTTTGTTTTACTCCCACATATCCAATTGAGTGTAATATGATGATATGAATTTACTGTTTTTAATTTTTTTTAAAATAAGAGAAGAAAAAAAAGGAAGTAAAAATTACAATTTTTTAAAAATTTTTTCCTGAATTTCTTCCAAATTTTTAGTGAATTTATTGTAGTTTTTCGTGTGAAAAGAGAGGGTTTTGTTTGTTGTGAGGCATGATTAGGTACATATATATATTTCCATCTATCCCACACATAATACAGTATATCTACTAGATAAGATTTTTATCTAGATCATCAGCCTAATTGACCCTGACTAATTCTGAATCAAGTTGACATTGTGTTGTCTAGTAGATCACTATGATCCTGCCTCCAACTGTCTGTAAAAGCATAAACAGTGAGTAGTTTTGTGTATACACTGTAGTGTACTATAACTCCTTTCTTTAGTAGTCTTGTTCTGTAGCTGTACAATAGTAGTAGTACTTGTATGCAGACATTATACTCTTTTGTTTATGAGAGCCCCAAAAGGAAACAGGTTTCCCATGCATTCAAACACTTCATCCAAAATCTCAAGTTGTACAATAGGGTTAAGGAATAAATAGTATGGGAGCTTAGGTAATCAAATCATATAACAAGATCAGGTGACCATAGAACATTCTGGAAGATCATATGACCATGGACTAGTAGTAGTACAGTCACTGTAAAATAGTATAAGTAGTAGTCCAATCCAACAAAGAACTCCATCGAGTTCTTCTTGAATATCCATCTAGGGTAATCACCAAGAGCATTCACTGCCTATCGATAACACAAGAACTCAATACCACATCTGAGCACTATTCACCTTGAACCCTGCTTAAAATCACTTAAAGGTACAGTTGGCTTTATACCAGCCCTATGAGTGATTTCCCTCTACCACACTTATTCTATACTCTTCCTCACTAGGGAGCATAGTGTTCTCAAGCCTCTTGGATAGCAGGCCCTAGCTGTAAAGGGGACTTCACTGTTAGTTAGGGACAGTGGGTAGATGGCCTGGACAAAGCTCATGTCCCTGCCCGAGACCTGATCTCTATATTGAGTAGACTCATAATTAGTTCTTCACTATCAGCTCCATGCTACCAATCCATTGTGATTGGTCTATGCAGGGGAATGACAGGAACCTCTTAAAGGCCCATCTAGCTTAGAGATTTCCTTTTTAGGGATAATATTGTTTTACCCTTCTTAGTTAGTAGTCAGTCATAAGTACAGATGAAGAAAACTGCTCATCCTCCTACAAGGAAACATCGCCATCACCATCACCATTACTATCGCCATTGCCATTGCTATCACCAATGTTCTGCCAACAACAACAGCAACAGGGGGAACACCCTTCAGTACCTACCCCCCCCCAAACCAGAGAGGAGCAACTCCTCACCATGATTGCAACCCTGCAGCAGCAGATCAATACCATGCTCCTTCAGCAACAAGGGAGCAGAGTGGAGGTTACAAGACCTCAAGTTTTCAGTGGAAAGATGGAAGAAGTGAGCATGTTTGTTAATGTAGCTCGCCTATACATTAGGATGAAGATGACAGAAGAAGCAGCAGCAATCCAGGTGGCCTGGGTATTGTCATATGTGCAGGAAGGAATAGTGGAGGCATGGAAGGATAACTTGTTGGATGAGCTGGCCAAGAGAGAGTCAGAGGTGGAATTAGTGGAGCAATTGTTTACAAAAATAAGAAATGACTTTGGAGAGACATCGGAGGAAGAAAGGAAAATAGAGCAGCTAAGGACAATTGAACAAGGAGGAAGAACCTGCAATGAATATGTGCAAGAATTTAAAAAGGTTGCCAGGGGAAGCAGCTACAAGGGAAGGCCTCTTATCGAAGAATTCAAGAGAGAACTAAATAGGACCATTAGGAGGAAGTTGGCTGAAGCAAAGGAACTGCCAACTACCATTGGAGAGTGGTAAGAAAGAGCAGTAAGATTAGATAGAAACCAAAGGCAGAACAGGGCGGAGGAGAGAATGTTGGAGAGAAATGCAGTGTACCCAGGGGGAAATGCACAGCCAAGGGGGGGAGGATCATATGGGGGAAGGGGGGGACAAATAACATAGAGAACAGGAGGAGGATACAGAGAAGGAGGAGGAGAAAATATATTTAATGGAGGAGGAGCTCAAACAGGTCCAAGAAGAGACCCAAACACAATGGATATAGATAGAGGAAAGGAAGGGGATAGGACTTGCTACGTATGTGGAAAGTGGGGCCATATAGCCAAAAATTGTTGGAAAAGATATAAAGGAAGGGTAGTAGAAACATTGCAAGAGTTGGCAAAAGAAAATGAAGGACAGTAAGCTCTCGACTGGCCTCCAATAATCTGTACAGTGTATTGTGCCCAGAAAAGCTGGGCAATAAATCAAACTTCACTAATACAACTGAGAGAGTAAGAGATGTGCAGTGTACACTACAGCCACTAAGAGAAGTCTGGATGAAGATGGGACTAGAAAAGTTGGAAAACCATAAAGGAGTAGCAGTTAAGGCATTACTAGATAACGGAGTAATGGGGCTATTCATGGATATGACCTTTGCTAAAGAAAAGGGGTTTAAAATAGAAAAATTAAAAAAACCCCTGTTAGTTAGAAATGTGGATGGAACGGTCAATGCAGGAAGGGCCATAACGCATCAGGTTGAATGCAATATGTTCTTCAAAGGACATGTGGAAAGGGCAAGGATAGACATATGCAACTTGGGAAAGACAGAGGCGATACTAGGAATGCCATGGCTAGCAGCCTATAACCCAGAAATAGATTGGGAAAAGGGGGAGATAAAAATGACATGTTGCCCACCTATATGTGGAAAGAGAAAGCAGGAAGAAGGAAAAAAGGAAGTAAAGAAAGTGAAAAAGGATGAGGACAAAGAAATGTTGAAAGGATTGGTACCCAAAAGGTTTTGGAAATAGAAGAAGGTATTTGGTAAAAGGGAGTCAGAGAGGATGCCAGTGCAAAAAACATGGGACCATGCTATAGAATTAAAGGAAGAGTTCATGCCAAAAAAGGGAAAGGTGTATTCATTGTCGAGGGAAGAAAGGGGAGAGGTGCAAGCATTTGTGGAGGATCAATTGAGGAAAGAGTACATCTATCCCTCCAAGTCACCCCAAACGTTGCCAGTACACTTCGTGGCAAAAAAGGATGGCATACGGAGAATGGTGCAAGATTATTGACATATAAATCAGTGAACAGTAAAAAATAGGTACCCCTTACCCCTCATCACAGAC
>JAHTMQ010000160.1:10000-52492 GCA_019327925.1 Leucocoprinus sp. KB1807203
TGTCCACTGGAAAAAGACACACGGAGAATATTGTGGAGCAAGAGAATATACCTGAGGATTATATGGTTGCTAGAGTTAGATAGAATGGCTAAACAGGAGAGGTCATAGCACCTATATAGAGAATGTAGATGGTAGGGAATGATAGGGATATATTCGAAAGAACAACAGGACGACAAGAAGTTCTCTGAAGGAGAAGGTTTATAGGGGCGGGAAGCCAGTGATGTGAATGCCCAAGCAAAAGAGGAAAGAGTAATTATGCATGCCCTGCATAGGAAAAAGCAGCAGCACGGTAATGTATGGAGTGAACCTCCAAATGGGTACTGCAAGAAAGAGAATGAACATAAGGGAGGTGAGAAGAACATTTAAGATATATGAGAGAAGTATAGTTGGTAATATTGGTATAGAAAACTGAGTAGGTACTCATGAAGGCAGTAACTGTAAAAGTACTCTTGGATTGTAGTGCAACAGGGATGTTTATGAATAGTAAGATAGTGCTAGGACATAGTTTAGACTACACAAATTGAGGAAAAACACCGTCAAAAGTGAGGAATATGGATGATATAAATAACAGTGCCAATCTGCAAGAGTAATAACACACCAAGATGAGAAGTAAACATGGTATTACAAAAATCATGTAGAAGATGTGAATAGACATATGTGACTTGAAACGGATGGATTGATATCTGGGCAGACTATGGCTATAGGTCCATAATCCAGAATCAACTAGAAAACAGAGGAGGTTAAAGATGACAAGGTATCCACTACTGTGTGGAGAAATACAAAGTTAAAGAAAAGAAGAAGCAAATGAAGAGGAAAGTGTAGTTATTCTTGAAGAGAGAAAATATTGTGAGGATGGGCAAGATGATGATAAGGAAGACTGGGAAGATAGAGAAGAAGACGTTGAAGTGGACCATAGAATAATTGCGAGAAATGGTACCATAGAAGTTTTTAAATAATGGAAGGTATTTGTGGAAGGTGGAGTTGGGGTAAAATAACTGGAATGCCAATAAGGAAATAGCTAGGATCATGCCATAGATCTCAAGCGAGACATTCAATCTAGTAAAGGAAGAATCTACCCTTGTCCTAAGAATGAGAGAGAAGAGGTTCAGAATTCATGAAGATCACACTACGGATAGGATATATCAAACAATCAAAGTCTTCTCTAAATGTTACCAGTTTTCTTGTGAGCTAAAAGAATAGAAGCCAAGAGAATAGATTATGGACTACCACCGTCTAAATAAGTCAACTGTATAAGAACAACTACCGCATTACTATTGATAATGGACGTGATTGACATATAGAAAGTAAGAAAGTATTACAAAGATGGACACTGTGATGGGGTTTCTATAATATACAGATCATGAAAGAGGATAATGTGAAGAATGCATTTACAACATATGTAGGCTCCTTCAAACCACTGTTTTGTTCTTTGGGATGACGCAACTTACCAGCTATATTCTAGCAATGATAAACAGCTAATCTTTACGGGACTTAATAAACACAAGGAAAGGTTATGTAGCATTGTAGATGTTATATTGGTAGGATTGAAATAAAGGAGGGACTGATAATAAAATTGTGGAAGAAGTAGTATTATCAAGAAGTTAGATGACTCTTATATGGTCAAGCCAAAAAATAGTGTGTGTGGAAGGCACAAGAAGGGTTGGATTCCTAGAGGTTATCATAGACCTAACGGATAGAAATGGAAAAGGAAAAGAAAGTGGAGGGGTGGTCCTACGTGCCTAGAACCAAAAACATCAGAGATATCAAAAAGTTCTGGGCCTTGCAAATATTACTACAGGAGGTTCATTATGTGATTTTGTATGAGTAGCTAGGCCAATAAATATGTTAACAAGGAAGATGTTGCAGTAGAAATGGGAAAGTGAATAGTTTGAGACATTTGACACCAGCTTATATAAATCTCACTACAGACAATATTAACAAGCTCTAGACTAGATAAAGAATTCTGGGTGTGGAAGCAGAAGATGCTTCAAATAACTACACTACTAGAGAGTTGTTTATTATGAAATCTCCAATGAATTGTAGATATGCGTGACCAGTTTCTTTTATCTCCAAATCCTTAAGTAATAATAGAACAAAACTTGAAATACACAATAAAGAGATGCTAGTAGTAGTCAGATGCTTAGAAGCCATAATGACCACTTCTTAGATTAGAAGGAACTAACTACGAAGTCAAAATCTAGACTAAAGATCATGAAAATCTTGACGTACTTTATGATAGCACAAAAGTTAAATAGAAGATAAGCAAGATGGTGCTCTATATTTGTCAAGTATTTGATTTTATACTGAAACACACATTCCTAGGAAGTCAAGATGGAAGGCAAACAGCCTTAAGCAAGAGAGACTAGATGGGAGATAGGTGGTAGACAAAGACCATGGAGAATAAGATGATTGGTTTATTGTAAAACCATGAATGGCTAAAAGTTAGGAAAGATAGAAAAGCAGAAGAAGGTAGATGTAATAGTAGAAGAGTGGATTTACTAGAGAAGTGAAAATAGTCAAAAGTTAAAGTAACACAAAGTGATCAAAGCAGTAGAAAAAATGAATCATAGTAGAAGTAAAGATGTTAAGAGACAGAAGTGGAGATGAAGATTGACAGCATTATATATAAGACAGAAAAGGTATATATACCTAAGAGATGAGAAAACTATGAGTAGAAATCATCCAGTTACATCATGATTACACCAGTATGAGGCGTTGGAGGTAGCACATGGACAATAGAAACAGTAGAGTTGTATCACTAGAGAACTTTTGGTGGCCAGGGTTACCAACAAAGTAAAGCCATATATGGAAGTGGTACATGTTTGCCACAAAATAAAACTGCATAGAAATAGCCAGTAGAAAAGTTAATGCCAAACTCAATTCCAGAAAAACCTTGGATATACATCTCAGCAGATTTCATTACTAAGTTGTTGCTAGTACAAGGATATAATTCAATTCTAGTAGTAGTCAATAGGTTAACAAAAATAGTACATTTTATTCCTACTATGGAAAAGACATCAGTGGAAGGATCAGCTAGATTGTTTAGAGACAATATATGGAAGTTACATGGGTTATCTAAAAGTATCATTTTAGATAGGGGATCCCAATTTGCAGCAGGAATAATATAGGAGTTAAACAGGATGTTGGAGATCAAAAGTAAATTGTCAACAGTATTCCACCTTTAGACAAATCAACAAACAGAGAGAGTTAATCAGGAATTAGAACAGTACTTGAGGATGTTTATCAACTATAGACAGGAACAGTGGTCAGATTGGTTAGGGACAGCAGAGTTTGTTTACAACAACAAGATGCACTCAAGTACTAAAACATTACCTTTCAAGGCAAATTACAGACAAGATTCTAGGATAGGGTTTGAAGTGAGAAGAAAAGAGAAATACAAAGGGGCAGAGAAATTTGTGACACAAATAAAGGAGATTCAAGAAGAAGCAAAAGCAGCACTAGAAAAGGCACAAGAAGAAATAAAAAGATACACAGATAAAAAGAGAGCAGAGGTCAATGAGTACAGAATAGAGAACTTGGTGATGCTCAGCACCAAGGATTTAAAATACCAAATGGTTGGTAGGAGAACAGAGAAGTTGACAGAGAAATTTGTAGGGTCTTACAAGATAAAGAAAGTCATATCATCAGATGCAGTAGAATTAGAACTATTTAGTACAGTATATCACAAACTTCATTTGGACCATAACTCTGGGAATACTTGACCGATTTCAATGATCTAAATGGCCACCAAAAGCCCTTAAGAAGACCTTTCAAACGGTACCAAAAACGTCTCAAAGCAATTAGTATTCACTGAGTTATCAGCAGATCAGTCAGTGATTACCAAGTTACCAGACACTAAATTGCCAATATCTTGGGAACCACTTAACATAATTGTTTGCTTCAATGACCATTGTAAAGCTCTCTTCAATGTGCTTCTTTCGGATATAAATAGAACCAGAGGCAATAAGATTCTATGGAGATACAAGGTCCTCAATATTTGCATATAATACTGATCTTTATCTATAGATTATCATCTATTCTTGAATAGAACAAAGGACTGCCCTAAAACAGTTAGGTTATCTCTATTTCAAGAACAATAGCACTCCTATATATAGAACAATAGATAGTGATCATGTGGTAGGCTGTCCTGGTGCACAGACTACCACAATCATGTATTTAAGGACTGTATGTCTGAGGATAAACCTCAGACTTAACAATATCTTTTGCTACTGTCTAAACTTCGCTTTTTTGAGCCTTTTGATTATTAAATTATCAACTCACAAATCAGTAAGTGGCCATTTGTGATACAGTAAAGATACATCCAGTAGTTAATGTTAGTAGAGTATGAAAATATATAGGGCAAGTAGAGGGATAGAGAAAGGAGCAACCAGCTCCAGTCATAATTGAGGGAGAAGAGAAATGAAAAGTCAAAAGGATACTGAATAAATGATAGATTAGAGAGAAAAACAAGTATTTAGTACAGTAAAAAGGATTCATGGCAGAGTTGGATACTTGGGAAGAGATAGAAAACCTGGAGAATGTGAAGGAAGTAGTCAAGGAATTTGAAAAGGAGTACAGGTGGGATATGAAAGATGTTAGAAGACAGAAAAGAAAAGAAGAAACGTTTAGAAAAGATAAACTGCTGGGGTGATTTATAGCAAGAAAGCTATTTGGTTGGACAGACAAAAGATATAATAAGGAATACTGGGTGAGGTTGGAAAGGAATTGGAGACAATGGAAAGAGAGATGAGCAAGAGGAAAAAGAACTTTAGAAATGATTTAGAAAAAAGAAGAAGAAATTGAGTGAAAAGAATTGGAAATTAGAGAATGGACAGAAGAAGATGAAAATGAAATGGGCAACCTAGTTGACCTTGACTATGAATTGTAAAATCCTTGGGATAAGGAACCTTGAGAGGGGGGTAGTGTTATGACTTGGCCAAATAGCTAAGTTACTATTTCTTTTCTTTTTCTTTTTCTTTTTATTTAATTAGGAAGTTAATGGATGTGTGAGAGGGAATGACTCAAAGGAGATGTATAGGACTTTATAAATAGAAGTAAATACAGAATATGTATAAGTAGTATACAGCAATTGAATGAAGACTCTATCAAGTTCTCCTTGTCAACTCAGACTAGAAGTGGATCTAAGTTGTTACAGTCTAAGGTCTTACAGTCACTATACTTTCTGCCTCCAACAGTCTGTGTAATAGTATACAGTGTTGTCTGTTAGGTCACTGTGCTCTCTTCCTTCAATAGTCTTAGTATTGTCTATACTACCTTCCTCCAATATACTCTTGTCTGCAGTGTGCACAGTCAGTAGTATTGTATGCAGTCCGTTATACTCCTTTCCTCCAATAGTTTGCAGTTTACTATACTTTCTTCCTCCAATAACTGCTAGTAGTATTGCCTGCAGTCCACTATACTCCTTTCCTTCAATATTTTCCAGTTTGCTATACTTCTTTTCTCCAATAACTGCCAGTAGTCTTATCTCCAGTCTGCTATACTATTTTCCTCCAACAGTTTTCAGTTTGCTATACTGTCTTCCTCCAATAACTTCTAGTAGTATTGTCTGTAGTCAACTACACTTCTTTTCTTCAATAGTCTACAGTACACTATACTTTCTTCCTCCAATACTTTGCCTAATTGTTATGAGAACCCCAAGCAGAAAAAAGTCTCCCATGCATTTAAACACCTGATGCAAAACCTTAAGGCGTACAATGGAGTAGGAGTATAAATAGAGTAGGACTCAGTAAGCCAAATCATATGACAAGGTCAGGTGATCACAGAACATTCTGGAAAAGAACATGTGACCATGGGACTCTAGGGTACAGCCACTGTAGTAGTAGTATAAATAGGGGTGCAATTTGATAGAAGAACTCCATCGAGTTCTTCCTGAACATCCATCTGGGGATGATTACTAAGAGCACTCACTGCTTATTGATAACATAAGAACTCGATACCCACATCCGAGCACTGTTCACCTTGAACCCTGCTCAAAAGTTATTCAAGGGCACAGTTGGCTTTATACCGGCCCCGCGAGTGATTTCCCCTCCACTCTTACTCCATACTCTTCCTCGCTAGGGAGCACAGCGCTCTCAAGCCTCTTGGATAGCAGGCCCTAGCTATAAAGGGGACTTCTCAGTCAGTTAGGGACTGAGGGAGGAGACTAGGTACCAAGTCCAGGTATCTTGCTCAAGTCCTGACCTCATAATTGGACGTTGTTCTTTACCTTGTTCTCTATATAAACTCTGTGCTGCGCTCCATTGTGAGCGGTACATGCAGGAGATTAGTGGTCATTCCTTAGGAAACTGCTTAGCTTAGGGGTCCTCTTCTTAGGGGCAATTGTATATCAATTTGATTAGGGCAGTAGTCAGTAAGACAGTAGGAACCCAGACAGGAGAAGACCATGCGCCCTGTTGGACATAGCCTTAAAGCTAGCCACCCTGGATCAAGAATCTTCAGAGTACGAATCATCATCCCCATCATCACCACCACCACGCAATATGTCCTGACAACAACAACAGCAACAAGAGGAACCCACAGTAGGGCAACTCCTCACTATGATCGCAACCCTGTAGCAGCAGGTCAACACCATGCTCCTTCAACAGCAAGGAAGCAAAGTAGAGGTCACAAGGCCTCAAGTCTTCAGTGGGAAAATGGAGGAGGTGAGCGTGTTTGTCAACGCGGCTCGTTTATATATCAGGATGAAAATGACGGAGGAGGCGGCGGCAACCCAGGTGGCCTGGGTATTATCATATGTGCAGGGTGGAGTAGCAGAGGCATGGAAGGACAACCTGCTGGATGAGTTGGCCAAAGGAGAGTCAGAGGTAGAAATGGCGGAACAGCTGTTTGCAAAAATACGGGATGACTTTGGGGAGACATCGGAAGAAGAAAGGAAAATAGAACAGCTGAGAACAATTGAGCAAGGAGGAAGGACCTACAACAAGTATGTGCAGGAATTTAAAAAGGTCGCCAGGGGGAGTGGCTATGAGGGAAGGCCCCTCATTGAAGAATTCAAAAGAGGATTAAACGGGGGTATTAGGAGGAAGCTGGCTGAGGCAGAAGAACCACCAACCACCATTGGAGAATGGCAAGAAAGGGCAGTAAGACTAGACAGAAACCAAAGGCAGAGCAGGATGGAGGAAAGAATGTTGGGGAGAAATGCGGCGCGCCCGGGGAGAAATGCGCAGCCAAGAGGAGGGGGATCATATGGAGGAAGAGGGGGGACAAATAACGTGGAGAACAGAAGGAGGATATAGGGGAAGAGGAGGGAATATGGGAGGAGTTCAGGCGGGTCCAAGGAGAGACCCAAACACAATGGACGTGGATAGAGGAAGAGGAGGAGATAGGACATGCTACGTATGCGGGAAGTGGGGCCATATGGCCAAAAATTGTTGGGAAAGATACAAGGGAAGGGTAGTAGAAACGCCGCAGGAGTCAGCAAAAGAAAATGGAGGACAGTGAGCTCTTGACTGGCCTCCAATAATGTATACAGCGTATTACGCCCAGAAAAATTGGGCAATAAATCAAATTCCATCAATATAGCTGAGAGAGTAAGAGATGTACAGCGCATACTATGGCCATTAAGGGAAGTCTGGTTGAAAGTAGGATTAGAAAAGCTGGAAAATCACGAGGGGGTAGCAGTGAAAGCACTATTGGATAGTGGGGCAACAGGTCTGTTCATGAACACAACCTTTGCCAAAGAAAAGGGGTTTAAAATGGAAAAGCTAAAAAAACCCCTCTTGGTTAGAAACATGGATGGAACAATAAATGTAGGGGGAGCCATAACATACCAGGTCGAGTGTAACATGTTCTTCAAAGAGCATATGGAAAGGGCAAGGATGGATGGATGTAACTTGGGAAAAATGGAGCTGATACTGGGCATGCCGTGGCTAGCAGCCCATAATCCAGAGATAGACTGGGAAAAGGGAGAAGTAAAAATGACACATTGTCCACCAATATGTGGCAGAGGAAAGCAAAAGGAAGGCAGAAAGGAAACAAGGAGAATGGAAAAGGATGAAGACGAGGAAACATTAAGAAAACTAGTGCCCAGGAAATTCTGGAAGTGGAAAAAAGTATTTGGAAAGAGAGAGTCGGAGAGGATGCTGGTGCAAAAAACCTGGGACCACGCCATAGAACTAAAGGAGGGGTTTACGCCAAAAAAGGGGAAGGTATACTCACTATCAAGAGAAGAAAGAGAGGAGGTACAAACATTTGTAGAAGACCAGCTGAGAAAAGGGTACATCCGACCCTCTAAATCACCTCAAACATCACCAGTACACTTTGTAGTGAAAAAGAATGGTACATGGAGAATGGTACAAGACTATCGACACATAAATCAGTGGACGATAAAAAATGGGTACCCTTTACCCCTTATCGCAGACATACTAGATGGAGTAGGAAAGAGGAAGGTGTTTACAAAGTTAGACTTAAGATAGGGATACAACAATGTCAGAATCAAGAAAGGAGACGAATGGAAGGCTGCATTCACAACGCATATCGGAGCATACGAGCCCACAGTTATGTACTTTAGGTTAACAAACTTCCCTGCCACCTTCCAAACGATGATAAATGATCTGTTCAGGGGCCTCATAAACCAAGGGGACACAGCAACCTTCATTGACGACATTTTAGTAGCCACAGATACAGAAGAGGGTCATGATGAACTAGTAGAGGAAGTACTAAGGAGATTGGAAGAGAACGATCTGTTTGTAAAGCCAGAGAAGTGCAAATGGAAAGTGAAAGAAGTAGAGTTCCTGGGAGTAGTAATTGGCCCAAAGGGAGTAGAGATGCAAAAGGAAAAGGTAGAAGGAGTCCTGAGCTGGCCAGCACCTAAGAACGTCAAGGAAGTACAAAAGTTCTTAGGCCTTGCCAATTACTACAGGAGGTTCATAAAAGACTTCGCCAGGATAGCAGCCCCACTACATGTGCTAGTCAGGAAGGAGCAAAAATGGAAATGGGAAAAGGAACAAGAGGAGGCATTTGAGAAACTTAAAGCGGTATTCACCACCAAACCCGTCCTAGCCATTCCAGATATCGACAAAGAAATGAGAGTGGAAGCAGATGCCTCAGACTATGCAACAGGAGGGGTACTGTCAATGAAGTGTAAAGATGAGAAGTGGAGGCCAGTAGCCTTCATCTCCAAATTGTTGAATGCTACAGAACAAAACTACGAAATTCATGATAAAGAGATATTGGCAGTCATAAGGTGCCTAGAAGCATAGAGGCATTATCTGGAAGGAGCAAAGCTCAAATTTGAAATCTGGACAGATCATAAGAACCTCCAGTACTTTATGGCAAACCAGAAACTAAATTGCAGACAAGCAAGATGGGCCCTATACCTGTCGAGATTTAATTTTGCATTGAAGCACGTCCCTGGAAAAAGCATGGGGAAGGCAGATGGATTGAGCAGAAGACTGGACTGGCAAGAAGGGGTGGAAAAGGACAACGAAGACCAGAAACTAATAAAGCCGGAGTGGATTAGAGGGGTGGAAACAATGGTGAAAGAAGAAGATCTCAGAAAAAGAATCAAAAAGGTGCAGGAAGGGGACAAAAGGATAGTGAAAGCAGTGGAAGAGCTAAAAAAGGCGGGAATAAAAGCACTAAAAAATGAAGAATGGGAGGTAGAGAACGGAATAATACTAAAGGAGAGAAGGATATATGTACCAGAGGGAGATCTCAGGAGGGAGATAATCCAACTACATCATGATACTCCAATAGGACGACATGGAGGAAGATGGAAGACGGCAGAGTTGGTCGCCAGGAACTACTGGTGGCCAGGAGTAATGAAAGAGGTGGGGAGATATGTGGATAGATGTGATGCGTGCTAGAGGTACAAAAACCAGAGTGAAGTACCAGCAGGAAAGCTGATGCCCAATGCGATCCCCAAAAAACCATGGAGCCATATATCGGCAGATTTCATCACCAAGCTGCCATTAGCCCAAGGATACGATGCCATTCTAGTAGTATGTGACCATTTTAGCAAAATGGCACACTTCATAGCAACAACAGAAAAGACATCAGTAGAGGGACTTGCAAAGCTATTCTGAGACCATGTATGGAAATTATATGGGCTCCCAGAAAGCGTCATATCGGATAGGGGAGTACAATTTGCAGCGGAGATGATGAAGGAATTAAATAACTTGCTGGGAATCCAGACAAAACTCTCGACGGCCTATCATCCTCAAACAGATGGTCAAATGGAGAGGATGAACCAGGAGTTAGAACAGTATCTGAGGGTCTTCATCGATCACAGGCAAGAGCAGTGGCCAGACTGGTTAGGAACAGCGGAATTTGCATACAACAACAAGATTCATGCAGCAACAAAAAACTCGCTGTTCAAAGTAAACTATGGCCAAGACCCAAGGATGGGATTTGAGGGAAGAAGGAAAGGAAAGTACGGAGCAGCGGGAAAATTTATAGAAAAAATGAAGAGAATACAGGAGGAAGCAAAGGCAGCACTAAAGAAAGCACAGGAGGAGATGAAGAAATTCACAAACAGGAGGAGAGGAGAGGAGGAGGAATACAAAGTAGGGGACCTGGTACTGCTAAGTACAAAGGACTTAAAATGGCAGATGAAGGGAAGAAGATCGGAGAAGCTGACCGAACGCTTTGTAGGCCCCTACAAAGTAAAGGGGATTGTCTCGAGTAATGCAATAGAATTAGAATTGCCTAAATCTATTAAAATACATCCTGTAGTTAACGTAAGTAGAGTACGACTCTATAACACACAGGTAGAGGGACAAAAGAAAATACCACCAAAACCAGTCATCATCGAAGGAGAAGAGGAATTTGAGGTGGAGAAAATACTAAACAAAAAAACGATCAGGGAGAAGGAAAAGTTCCTGGTAAGATGGAAGGGCTATATGGCGGAAGAAGATACCTGGGAAAATAGGGAAAACTTGGGGAATGCAAAGGAGTTGGTAGAAGATTTCGAGAGGGAGTATGGGAAAGAAGTCGAAGAACTAAGGTAGCAAGAGCAGGAAGAGCAGGAAAAGGAGTTCAGCCGTGAATTACCTAGGGAATTCACAGCAAGAATATTATATGGTTGGGGGAGAAAGAGGTACGAAAAAGAAAGGGAAAAGAGATGGGACAAAAATTGGCTTCGATGGAAAAATTCCTTGGGACGAGGAAACTTGAAAGGGGGGCCATGTTATGAGAACCCCAAGCAGAAAAAAGTCTCCCATGCATTTAAACACCTGATGCAAAACCTTAAGGCGTACAATGGAGTAGGAGTATAAATAGAGTAGGACTCAGTAAGCCAAATCATGTGACAAGGTCAGATGATCACAGAACATTCTGGAAAAGGACATGTGACCATGGGACTCTAGGGTACAGCCACTGTAGTAGTAGTATAAATAGGGGTGCAATTTGATAGAAGAACTCCATCGAGTTCTTCCTGAACATCCATCTGGGGTGATCACTAAGAGCACTCACTGCTTATTGATAACAAAAGGAAGTATAGCATACTGCAAACTGTTAGAGGAAAATAGTATAGTGCACTGTAGACAATACTACTGACTGTACACACTGCAGACAACACTACTGGAGGAAGGAAGTATAGTGCACTGTAGACAATACTAAAACTGTTGGAGGAAGGGAGCACATCAACCTGACAGACAACACTGCACACTATTATACAGACTGTTGGAGGCAGGGAGCATAGCAACCTGCCAGACAACACAATGTCAACTTGACTCAGAATTAGTAGAGGGTTCAAGTTGGGCTGGAGGCCCAGATGAAAGCCTTGTATATATGATGACCATCATTGGCTGAAGGTATGTAAGCTTTATTTATCCGTGTTAACTATCAGGGACTTCGGAAACGCCCTAAATTGACCCTAAATGCAAATCTTTTTATCTTGTTTTTATCTTATTTTATAATGGGAAAATCTCAGAAGAAGAAATCCATGCGGAGGCACAATCCCGTTCGTGTGCCCGATACGCATCTTCCAAAAGGCCTAGTGTCAGCGGAACAATCCTCATCTAAAAACGAAGCGATACTGCCTATTCTTCAAAAGGTCTGGGATCCTGTTCCTATGGTGCACTTCATGGTTTCTGATATTGAATAATTTCGGGTTCGTGATTTTAGATGGAGAGCGCGGATGCCATGGAGAGGAAATGGGCTTGTGTCGCTGTAGCCAATCTGATTCAAAACGACTCGTCTACGAGAAGATTACTGCAAGGAAAGAATGTTGTTGGAGCGTTGATAACGAGGTTGACTGATTCTGAGGAAGAAGTGAATTTTGAGGCTGTTGGTGCTCTGCGGTGCGTGCGTTTAGCTCTACCAGAATTTGATATGTTGATAATAGACCAAAGAACCTTTGCATCGATGGTGGATATGAAATCTGTGCCGAGATGTATAACAAGAATATTCTAACACCGTTGACCCCCTTTGTACCCAAAGTGAGGTGAAAATTTATCTCTACTGCTATTATTATTCAATGAAAATGGTCCATCCAGATTTCCAGTGTTCTCTCCCAATATCTTTCCGACAGAGAACCAGCTCCTCAACATATCCGGAAGCTAGTTTACGAATTAGCTGATAATGTTATAACTGTACTCTGGTGTCTCTCGTGAGTCCAACTTCAACGCCAATCGTATTTCACCCCTTCTAAAATTCGAAGAGAGACATCGAGTAAAGCTTTAAACGCCATTAATGCAATCCACTTAATCCCTTTCTTGATGTCCTTCCTGTCTTCAAGGGATAGACTTCCATTGGATCCGGTTGTTTCTGCCGGTGTGTTCATTTCAATCTCATCGATGTCTTTTCTCTGAGGAATTCGTTCCTAGCCCAGTGTTTGTATGTCTTAACTGACGATAACCCACCAGCCATTTCGGACATCAGATCAGATGCCAGCTACTTGTCCTGTTTACTCGATATCGCTCGGCCTGAGAAGATTCACTCCAACCAGAAAGACTCTCGGTTAGTTATCCTTAGTGTCCTTGCCGCAGGTGCGGTCGCTCAGAATTAAATTATCGAGATGATCTCACAACTGCCTACTAGGTATCCTTCGCAACATATCCCCACTTCCTCCTCCGACTGTCTTCTCGTTGGTGGATCTTGACAAGGACATCATCCTTCCTCTTCTACGACCAATTATCTCGTCTATCGCTATCCCAGATATCTCTGCCGCTGCTCAAAACCTGATAACTGCACAGAATAATGAGCCTCAAATTGAAAAACTTTCGCTTAAGCATACGCCTAAATCAGATCACAAAACTGCAGCTGAAATTGAACTGGAGAAAATAGAAGCGCAATTAAGAACTGTGCAGCTGTCATTAGAGGTTTTGACTGGCGTTTGTGCAACACTACCTGATCCTGACTATGGATCGGCTGGTGAAGAGATTGAGGAGGATCAAGAAGGTACGCTTTCCCAATCGCCAGACACTCACCGGATATATGATGCTCCTTCAGAAAATGATGATGGATGTGATATGGACGTAGAAGTCAACGAGATTGGCGATGATAGGCCACCTATCCCAGCTTTCATGATCTCTTTGGTCAACCCTCTTCTCGCACTGATACAACCTTGTTCTTTATCATTCTCTCCCCTGGCTGCTCCATCACCCCATCCACCTACTACGAGTGCCCTTAGTGCTGTCCATATAAACGCTCTTGAATGTTTGAATAACATCTTCCTGTCAATTGCAACTTCACGGATCGCGATGGACCTAGTGAGTGGAATGAAATTTTGGAAAGATATTTGGTATACATTGGTTGCCGTTGGTACTCAAATGGGATTGGGCCAAGAGCGAAGACAGGAGGTGTGGGAGAAGGCAGTTGGAGTGCTTTGGGGGATCGGCAATATTTGGAAAGGCTCTTTAGTAGGTCGCTTGACTTAAAGAGAACGTACACCAGCTAATAGGAGCACAGGAGCCTGATGAGGAACATGTATCGCTCTTGATCCAGTTTTGTGATATGTCTGCAGATACAAAAGTGAAAACACAGTGTATCGGCGCGCTGGAGTGCCTTGCCCTACATCCTAATTCGATAGCGGCTAATAGAGTGGGTGTATACATATTATGCGGAATACTTGGACTCATCTTGATCTCGCATTCTCAGATCATCTCAGATTATTTTATATCTTTCTTGCCGTCTGGATCAGAGCCATCCTCTATAGATACAGAACCCCTGATCCAGGCAATTTCAGCCCTCATTGACATTTACTCCAACGAGGATATGCCATACGATGTTAATTTCCGCCAGGGTCAAT
Organism: Leucocoprinus sp. KB1807203; assembly: GCA_019327925.1. Taxonomy (NCBI): domain Eukaryota; kingdom Fungi; phylum Basidiomycota; class Agaricomycetes; order Agaricales; family Agaricaceae; genus Leucocoprinus; species Leucocoprinus sp. KB1807203. The sequence continues at coordinate 24,213 of JAHTMQ010000160.1, forward strand.
ATCTAAATCGTCTTATATCTAGTGTAGAAGGTACGAGAAAAGCCGTTAGGAATATCGACCGCCGAAAGGAAGGTGGCAAGGAGCTAAGGGTGAGGGGAGACGAGGTACAGAGCAACTTGATTGCATTTATAAAATATCGGAGGCGTTTGGGTTGGTAGTTCGAGGTTCCCAGGACAATCTTTGTGTTATGTGCAGTCATTCTGATTCTACGATCTTGTTCTTGAAGAATCGCCCACATCATTGCTTGCATCAGGAGTGTTATCACATGGGATCACGAGCTCTCGACTCTTCTACCACGATGACTGATTCTAAGACACTGAAGAAAATTGCTTCCACCCCCGAGGCCCCTGCTCCATTGCCTGTCTTTTGTAAGCCAATCTATGATATAAGGCTATCGATGCTAACGTACTTCCTTTAACAGCTCAGGCAGTAATTACCAACGGATTTGTGTATGTGTCCGGTAATATTGGCAGTAAAGGGGATTTCAAGATTGTGGAAGGTGGCGTACAAGCAGAGATCGTAAGCATCTAGGTGCTCGTATTCGAAAGGCATTTAGATTAAACATGCCATCACTATTATTGAATCTCTATCTAGCGTGTAGCCATCGAGAATATGACCAAAGTCCTCGAAGCGTCTGGAACGAGCCTTGAGAACATTGTTAAAGTGAACGTCTACTTGGCCAACTTTGATAGAGATTTCGTACTCATGAACGAGGTTTATCTGGAGGTACTGAATAGTCAACATCTTCTGTTTGACTTTTGCTGATCTTATATTTTCATCTCGTGTGACAACTAGTTCTTTGGAGTGGATGCACCTCCTGCCAGGACGTGTGTGGGTGTTGCTGCCCTGCCTCTAAAGGCAAATGTAGAAATTGAATGCGTGGCTGCTCTACCAAATTGATTCCGATATTGGGTTGGGTTATCATAGGCTTCTGATCTAAAGCACATGTATGATGCATTGTGAGATCCTACTTTAGGTCACGAGGATTCAGGTTCAGGCAATTCTGGTTTATAAAGTGGGTCATCCCTGTGTAAAAGTTGTGGCAGTCACATCATGACCGCTGTTAAGCAAAAGGTATTCTCGCCCGAAGCGAATCCACCTTTGCCTGTATACTGTTCGTGGTCTTAAATAATAGATATAAATTAACAGCCCATCTCCTACAGCCCAGGCCATTGTCTCGAAAGGCTTTGTGTTTGTTTCTGGAACCGTCGGGCACGATCGCAATCTCAAGCTGTGCGAAGGTGGAATCAAAGTAGAAACAGTGAGGCTTTCTCTATCACTTGGATGAGTTTGTATTAAAGTCGTATACTCAGCGCGCTGCCCTCGAGAATATCAAGAAAGTTCTGAAGGCCGCTGGTACGACTTTGGGGGGCATCGTCAAAGCTAACATTTTCATAACAAATTTTGAGGATTTTGAGGCGTTGAATGAGATATATCAGGAGGTAAGAGCAAAGGATCGATGGACACATAAACCTCAACTCCACGTATAGTACTTCGACCCGGAGGCTATGCCAGCGCGGACGTGTGTGCAGGTAGCTGCACTGCCTCTAAAGGCAGCTGTCGAAATCGAGTGTATTGCAGTCTTGCCATAATCGCTTGGCAACATAAAAACAATTATCTTCAATCGTATTTGTCTGAGTGATGTTACACTCAGATAGATGGGTCCTTTGGACGGTTAAATCATCAACTCATACATAACGATAAGTGTACCTCGAAGTGATCGAGACCTAAGAGATGAGTGAATCGCATAACCTCGTTCCAACTATCAGATTCTGTTACCCCTGCTTTGCTTATGAAAGGCATGGGACGTTAAAAGGTTGTTAATATAGTGGCTTTCAATGCTGAGTTGTGTGTTACTGGTGTCAGAATCGGAAAGATCGATGAGGGCTGTGCACGATTGACGACACTTGATCCCTGTTGCACAGTAAAAATGAAAAGTATCTGCTAAAAACTTGAGTTTTTCTGGAACAATTCAATGAGTTTAACGAGAAATATGACCTTGATACGAACCCTTCACGAGAATTAATGACTAAAACCATCGGAATTTCCCTCACGAAACCTTCATTGAGGCTGTGAAAACAAACAAAATATTTAAGTGGTACGCTTTGATCTCTACTTTGTTCCAAGGGTACATAGTTATTCGGGCCTTGAGACTGACGTCTTTCTGTTGGTTTGAGCACAAGCTGATTTACATCACGTGTATGATCAAGTTCCAAATTGATCTTGTTCATGAACAGCACCAGCACTTGCCTACAACACATCGCCGGCAACCCTCTCCATGTTCCTTGACTTTGCCTGATCCCATATTGTGTATTTATTTTGATACACTCAGCGGAATGGTTGCTCAACAACCGTATCATCTATATGCACAATACAGTAAGGGAACATTAGTTACAGGCCAGACAATCTCCGTCAACAAGTATACGGTCCAAGTTGAACAGTACCTGTCACAAGGCAAGTGAAAGATGGTTACGTGGTTTCTCGGCATATGACACTACAGTAGGTGGTTTTGCGCAGGTATACCTGGTCCGAACGCAGACACCTGTTTATAACACTACACATCATGTACTCAAACATATCGTTGTTGCCGATGAGTCCATGCTCACAGAAGTAAAAAAGGAGGTTGATGTCATGGTGCATATTTTATGCTCACTTCTGTAGGGGGGGGGGTTGGGTTGATTTACGCTATTCCACAGAGATTACTCAGAGGACATCCAAACATTGTCTATCTGATCGATGCTGCATGGGCAAAGATGCCCAGTGGCACTTTCGAGGTCTACATACTCATGGAATATTGCCCTGGTCTGTTGAAACACTTACTGGTGCCAGGCTCATCTAACGGATACTTTAGGTGGTGGTGTCATCGATATGATGAATCGTCGACTGCGTGAACGCTTGACTGAGGCTGAAGTTCTTCAAATGTTCGTTGAGGTGTGTGAGGGAGTTGCCCACATGCATAACTCGCGTCCTCCTCTTTTGCATCGTGATCTCAAGGTCGAGAATATCCTACAATCCTCAGCAACCTCGTTCAAATTATGTGACTTTGGCTCGACGACCACAGTGTCAAGGCCACCAGCCAACTCACAGGAAATGCGTGTCCTTGAGTTTGATCTCAATCGTCATACGACATTGCAATATAGGGCACCAGAAATGATTGATTTGCCTTCTCGAAGACCGATTGACGAGAAGAGTGATGTGTGGGCGCTGGGTGTATTGTTGTACAAACTATGCTACTACACGACGCCTTTCGAGGAGCATGGACCTCTCGCTATACTGAATGTCCAGTATAAATTTCCTGCATACCCTGTTTATTCTCAAAAAATGACGTATCTCATTAGTGAGTCGTCGCATCATATTGTCTTTATTAATCTTTCTAACTTGCTCTGACTAGGTTCCATGCTTCAGGAGTACGGGTCTCAGAGACCCACTGTGTTCGAGGTTCTGCACAACGTGCATAGCATGAGAGGAACAAAATCTGCATATAGCTATTCACTTCCGACCCTGAAGACCCTTGCTCTACGAAACTCAGACTTCAAGTCCAATCCGCTGGATGGAATCGTGACATATCGGCAATCTACTGTTCAAATTGCACCAAAAGTACAATCAACGAAAGCTCCAGAGCTTTTGGTACCCCCTGAACGGCGTGGGCGTCCCAAGTCTGCCACTGGCCCGGTGTCACTTCTACCGTTTCCTTCAATGAATCCAGCGACCGACGCGCACATAGATAAAATCAAGCTTGTTGATGACAGTGGAGCTCATTGCAATGCAGCTTGGAGTTCAGCCATTGCCGAACAGGCATCCCTGACAGTCCAAAATGACTCAAACGGTGGCGAGCCATGGGGCACATCTAAGGGTATGGATAAGATTGCCAAATTATCTCCATTATCCTCTCACGCTGGATTTGACGATAACTTTGCGCAAAGATTGTGGGCGTCTACTGCAAGCTCAATTGTGAGCCAATCTTCTGTTCCTACACCTAGCTCCAAATCCCGAATTTGCTCCCCTAAGCTGGATCTCCCGCATCATGAGACGCCAAGCAGTGATTTCCTTAAATCCAAGCATGACTCGAATATCCAAGCGAACCAAGGGAAAGATGCCTTCGAGGGCCTTGGCTTGATGTTACCCAGTTCGAAACCAGTTCCAACTCTAGGAGAGGCCAGAAAATTACGTACAGGACTTGCAACAATGAGTGTAAACATTAGTCGGCCAGTTAGGCCTTCTCCCTCGCCTCGATTACGCCCGAAGGTACATACCCAGCGTGTATCTCCAATTCCACCTGCACGGTCCTCAGAGGCAGATATATCTAGCCCATCGTCGAGGTCACCCATCCAGCGAGTAAGCTCACCAGCGCAAACAAAGTTCCCAACATTGGAAGAACTCGATGCGACTCTTGGTGTGTCTTCACTGGATCGGCATAATAACAGGGTAATCCTACCCGCCCATGAGCCCCCTGCTTTATCATCTCAACCCAAGACGGGAAGTTTAGAGACTGGGGTTCACAATGGTTTGCAGTTGCTGAGACCATCATTGGCGGATGCTGGTGGGGCACGTTCCGAGCAAGTCACGGGACTCCGGATGCGGGAGTCGGCAGGAGACTCACCCAAAGAGCTGAAAGAAGATCTGCTTTCATTCAAGACTGACAATCGTGATGAGCGAAATTCATCAGGGCTACTTCAATTTCCATCTTTTAATTTATCACGAACACAATTACAGAAAGAGAAAAGCTCACAATCTACTGTCGGTTCAGGCGATATCAAATCTAGAAATATCGCAAACTCCCGTCTTCCAGCAAACAGGTCAAGAGACTTGTTGACAGGAGACGACGAACTCGACTTGTCTCGTCAGATCTTTGATTCCAAGCCCGAGCGCGATACACTCAAAATTCGGGAGGCACCAAGAAAACGAGCATCGGTGATCGAACGAAATGACACATTCGAGGCCACTATACCTCAACAAGGCCATACTCCGGACCCTTCAGCGAGCATCTTCCCTCTAACCTCGAATAGATCCGCTGCAACAAATCTGGAGTCTCCGACTTCGTGCTTCATGAAAGAGCTTCCCGTAACAGGTAGATCAGCTACCGCTACATATCCTTCTTCTGGCTTGACGGATAACTGGAGCCCGATTGCAACTACGGGGTCGCATGTCACTGCGAATGAGAGGGAATTGAAAGATATAGCATCAGACTTATCTTCGAGCGAGGATGAAGGTCCTGAAGAGCCGGCTCCTCTTGCTTCTCTTCCCCTGAGGGTAGCAGCTGAAGCGTTCGCGAAGCACAAAAATCGACAAGGGTCGGTCCATAATCTGGTGGATCTATGGGAAGGGGGAGCATCAAATACTAAGGATCAACAGCACGAGCCCCAAGTACCTCTCAAACAGACTATCAAACCAAGGTCAGCATACATGCCGCAACCCAGGTCCCCATCTCCTCAACGAAAACCATTGCCCTCTGTGTCTTCAAATCCTAGCCATTCAATCATATCCTCAAGGGTGGATTTTCCCTCACAGCTATCTACAAGCTCCCCCTCTTCTTCTTGGTCCCAATCCATTAGAATTCGGCCCCAGTCTATGTTCATGTTTCCATCAAATTCTGCAGAAAATTCTGCACTCTCATCAGCAGCTCTGCAGCCTCCAGAAGACACAGCCCCTCGTTCTGTTCGCCGAACTTCTATATCCGATATGGTCCAACGCTACGAAGCATTGGAAGCCAGTGCACGCGTGACTGGGAATTCTACGACCTTATCACCTATCAGTCCAACCAAACCGCTACCCTCACGCGAATATTTTCAAGATCCCTCAGCTGTACAGCTGGCAAGAACGTCACCTGAAAAAGCCCCTATTGCGTTGTCTGGATTTAGTGCTGCAGCGGTCACTAGCCCTGTAAAACGTAGAACATCTCTGACAGTCCTTCCCCGTCCAGGATCATCAAGGTCTCAGCGAATTTCCCCAGCTCCCCACGATGCTTCTAGGTCAACTAGCTTGGAGGAAAGTGAAGTAGAGACTATTCTTCCTCGTTCTCGAAACTCCTCAACCTTGGTATCAGAGTCAACGAAGTTTCCAGTTGCAAGTCGCAAGGCAGTGATAGGTGGGGAAAGATCAATGAGACAGACTCAGCTCGAACCTCCCACTTCAACATGTTATCCAACGAATGAGCGCCCGTCCTCACCAGAGCGACCATACCAAGGTGTAGGAAAACTAATTGATCAATGGCAACGGAAATCTGCTGAAGCTGAAGCGTCTCGAAATGTTGTTCTGTCTAAACGTACTGGTCTTGCCCCTCCCTAAGCAAGCTGGTCTTGTGCCTGCCCATGGCAAAGGAATGTAATTCTCGTTCTTTTGCCTCAGTGTCTTTCAACGTTCTGGCTTTCCACTCTCAACATTTCCAGAAATGCAAAATTTCCATCAGAAAATGGACAATGTAACCAGATGACAGAAGATTTCATGCCTTACTATCAAATTAGAGCTTTGTCAGTACTTCAAGCTAATTTGGACCCGTGGTTTTCTCGTGTGTCTGTCTGTCTGACAATGCCTGATTGATGCCTAAACATTGATGAGGATTGAGCGGATCGACCTTGTGTGCATGGGAATTTGTTAGAGCTGATATTGCGGTTTGCATAGAGACTGTAGAGACTGTATCTTTGGCTGGTTGACACCTTATCAATAAAATACATGTGTACCACAAATTGTAATAATGTTACACATGTAACACTCAAACATGATTATTAGAAACAAAATTTCAGATATTGTAAGGTGTCATGACTTGGCAAAACAGCTTAAGTCATTATTTATATTTCTTTTCTTTTCTCTTCTTAGTTGGACTTACTACACAAGGAAGGAGTGTGGGAAAGTGTCACATGACTAATGTCACATATCACTGTCACACATCAGGACGTCATAGTGTCACATCACATGATGGAGTCACATGAGTGTGGGAGAGTAGTGCACAGACCATGTAGTAGTTGTATAAGTAGTATACAGAATCCAATGGGAACTCCATTGAGTTCTCCTTGTCAACTCAGACTTGGAGGGTGATTAAGTCATCTCAGGCTAAGTTGCTACATAAGGGGAACATTGTTTGACAGCAGCTGTGTGTCATCCTATAGCATCTCTAGTGTCTTTTGCACAGTTCCAACCATTATCTGTGTCTGCTAATGTCCATCTTGATCCCTAACTTACTGTGTCCTGGATACTTTGGAACTTGTCATGATTGAACCTATGTTACACAGGAGTTCTCCATGATTTTATTCTGCTTCTTTCATTGACATTTCCTTTAGGGTACAATAGCTCAGTCAGCACCTCATTGTTGGGGCATGCTCTTTACTCAGTAGGCCTCATGTGTAGATATTTCCCTGGTGATATTTGAAAGTTATTTTCAACTCTATCACTCATAGCTTTGGGCTTCCACAGAGAGGTATGTTTTAGGAAAGGCTCTACTGTAGTAATCAGATATGTAATCAAACTTTGATAGCTAACTGGAAAACAGTTGACTTGAGAATAACAACACAGGCTGCCACTATGAAGTTTTTAGGAAAATGAGTTTAGATTACCCAACACTATTCAGACACAACAACTCAAGTTTTTGTTTCTAGAGCTGCCTGCTCTCGGAACTCTTTGGCACGCTCTTCACGCCATTCACAATCAGTACAGTATTCGCATGTCCTACGTAGCAAGGAGTCGTCGAAAGTTAAATGAAGAACATGAAAGTACTCACGTGCATCGTCTCGCAAGCTCTACCGGAACGCCTTTAGGTTTCCGTTCGCCTCTCCACCAGGCAAGAACGTCGGCAAGACGAGAGGAGAGAAATTCTGAATCATAGGTAAAAACTTTCGTTCCAAGGATTTGGTATTTCTCTGCTGTGTCCTGACGAGTCACAGTTGGTGTGGATATTTCATTGTCATTTTCTGTAAAAATGTTAACGAAGGTTGCAGGGTGATCTAAGGACGACGAACCCTCCATCAAAATCGAAAGTGATAAAGCTGTCTCTGAGGGAACAATCGCCGCAGTCGAGAACAACGAATCACGCGATGAGCAGCTATCTCCTTCAATAACTTCAGGCATGACGGGTAGTTCTAAACAACCCTTCTTGCGTTTGCCATGGATTTGCAGTCGGTAGATTAGCTTCAATTTGTCATCGACAGATGCGACTCTCAATTGATGAACAAGATCATGCCAAAGAACCGAGAGATCGTTGAGATTGCAGATTTGAAATTCACCTTTATCAGCAATGAGGCCCGCTTGCTCAAGAAAACGCTGGGAGAATTGCTGTTCAGGGTTTACATTGGCTAATTGCCAGAATATTGTGAAGTCAAAAGAAGGCTTCAAGGCAACAAGCTTAGATAGTAGCCTGTGATATAACATCAGCTGCAAGCGCAAGGGAAGTATGTCTTCATCGAGTGGTAGTGATGGACGTTTTCTTGTCTTTGTATCAATGATCTGCAGTTTGAAAAATGCATTTTCCGAATTAACGGTATAACCAGGAGTGAAATAACGTTCGATTTGCTTCTGTGATGAAATGGGCTTGAACCGTTCCCTGGTTGATGTATCCTCAGGGAGAGGCCTATAAAGCAATTCGTCCTAAGAAAGTACAATTTATGAGGACGCCAAATAAAGATAAGGGAGTGTCGCACAATAATGCCCACAATGACTTCGCCATCTTCTATGCCAAACACGGGCATTTCGCGCTGGAAGAAGCTAAGTAGTTAAACTGAAAGCCGGTCAACCTGAAACACACTGTGAAACCTTCCAATCCCATTCCCTTGAGGCACACTAACATATTTGAAAGCCTAACACATCAATGAATGAATATCAACGGAACGGCTTCTGCAAACTTGCCGTAAAGCCCATCGTTCTTCAATGGATGTGACTTGGACGACGACTTCCTGAGGCTTGACTTCTCGTTCCAGGACTTTGTGGATAGCCTGAACAAATGATTATTTGCGAAAATAGAATCGGATGTGGACAAACTCACTTTACCTTTTCTTGTAATGACGTCGTTCTGAGCCCCAACGGTGTTATCAATTCTGATCTCTTTGCCAAAAGCCGACGTGAAAGATCTGGGGCGTTCCCTAAGGGGATATGCTCGCTTTCCCAAAAGGCCATACTCAAACTGTACCTCACACCTAGGGTGTCCATTTTCGGAGATAAGTATCAACCGAAGAGAGATGGTCTTACCAAGAAGGTGATGCTAAATCCGTTACGGAGAGGGTTCCGTATTGACGGAATGCTTCCAAAGGACTGGATCCTGCTCTACTCTGCTCGTTTGAGGAGGATGGAACTTGACGACTTTGGCCACTGGCCGTCTCATAAGCGATGGTCACTTTGGCGAGGTGCTCTTTCTTCGCAATATCCGCATCGATGCGCGCAAAGTCCTCCTCAGTGAACTCCGAGAAATCGTAATCCGCAAATTCGTCGTCATCTGCTTCCAACACTGATGAAGAGTCAGGACATCCGCAGTACAGGCAACAGGGAAGGCAACCAACTTAACCGACTTATGTAATATATAGAGCTGATCAACACACCAATGCCGCAAGGTCCTCCGCAAGGTCCTCATGGAGCTTCCATTAGGGACTAGCATAACTTTCTCACTGAACGAGCCAGAAGGAGGTGTTCAGAACAAAGGAAGTGGTCATATTTGAAGAAGTTGTATAAACGGGATCCGAAAGGGCCTTTGAAGACGTACCATCAGCTTCCCTTCCGTATATTGCTCTGCCAAACAATGTCGTGGGCCCTCTTCTTTTTCATTTTTCAGTTGCCGACTCCTTGTTCCCAATGTGCCTGGAATGATGATCTTTGAGCAAATCAGCCATAGGTTTAGCGCATGATTTCACTATTGAAAGCATGCAATTCGTATTAAAGGCTCAGCTGAAACCGTTTTCGATCCGATATCCTGACAGCGATCTAGGAGAATGAGCTGGAATGTTGGATACACATTTTACCTCGAATTCAGCATGTCAGGGGAGGGTCACGAACCTCGCTAGCTTCTTACATCCAAATCGACGTGTCCACCCTTTTTCGGTGTTTGACTCAGCATGATGCTTCTAGATTCATGCGAGTAGACGCCCAATGTCTCAGTGCGGTAGATTGGCGGGCAGTCTCAATCATGAGCTGGCAGACATCCGACTATTTATGGCCCTCGGCACGGCTTTTTTGCAAGACTAACTCTGCTGTGCGGAACATATTTTACTCCATATCACTGTCTTTAGAAATGAAACTTACACACTCGGTTCGAGAATTCACCTATCGTTACTCCGTTGATCCTTACTGCACCACCAAGAACCCCATACAACAAGAGGAAAATATACGGCACGAGCATCTATAGATACTCCGTGATAGATGTCTCAACAGCACAAACATTTGAGGCACCATTCTGTGCGTTGGCTTAACTTGATTGGGTTGTCTGGATATGTATAAAAGGCATCTCAACTAGGCCAATACCAGTCCAATACTAGTTCACTCAAAAATGATCTCGAGTCTCATCCTTACTCTTCTGACTGCCAGCTGTATTGTTAATGGTGAGCATCATCCGTTCGTGCGACTTGGCCTTTTTCAAACAAGTTATCACAAGCACTTCCCTCTAGCAAAGCGATGGCGATATCGCCACGAGACTGCTCTGCTGAAGCCAATAGATTTAATGCCGTTCGTGCTGCGAAGCGTGGCCTAGACTCGCGCTCCATCTATTTTGGGCCTGTCAACGTATGTTGGATTCACGGTTTCACCACCTAAAATTCTTTATCAATGCATGTTTGGACTCTCCAGACGACTTGCATTCTAGCTCCTGACACTCCCAAAGGTAAGCTTCTTTCCAAAGGAGCTTGACGATAGTTAAGTAAACTGTCCAGAAAATTACATCCCCGGAATGGTAAGCCTCACACCGTATTCACTCTCTCCGGCTGATTTCTTGTATCCTGGACACGTAGCCAGTCACTTCTGATATTGCAAGCGGCCAAGAGTGAGTATTTCAAGAACGGTTTCCAGAAGCTCAGTATTAACATAGATCTCCTGAATAGCGGTCTTGAGTTCGTCCTTGATGTTGGCCTCATGGACATCACCACCTGTGAGCCACTCGCCAACACGATGGTCGAAGTCTGGTCAGGTGAGTGTTATCTTTCTTGGCCTGAAATTTGCTTACACCTTTCCGAACAAATCCAGCCAATGCTCTTGGTGAATACGGAATCTTCCTTCGAGGCGCTACACCCTCCAATTCTGGTGGCATTGCTGAATTTCAGATGATCTACCCTGGATGGTCTAGCGGTGCAAATCATGTCAACATAGCGGTTCATACTTCGTCAAGCATGTCTTCCTCGACTACTCACGTCGGGAAGCTGTACTTCACTGACCAGTGGACTAATCTCATCGGAAACACTTCCCCGTACACCCAAAACTTACACTTCAGGACCCTCAATGACGACGATGCCGACTACCAAAATGCTCTATCCAAAGGGTACTCCCCCGTCATCTCGTAAGCTCTCTAGAAAAAAACCTCAGACCTAGTACTAATGCACAGATAGCGTCACCTCTATTCAGGACGACTGGCCAGAGGGTATTGTTGGTATCGCTAGTGAGTATAGCTGCAACTTTGACTTTGAATATTCCCACATTTCTTCTCTAGCTGTCGGCGTCAATCCTCATTGATAAGCGACCGATGTTCAGGGGACAAGTAAATTGCTTTTCTCCATATGAATATCAATCAGATCATGAAAGAGTTATTCTACTTTGATATTCAATGTAAGATGTTGTAATTAGAAAAGGCGGACAATTCAATGGTTCCATTGCCCGAGTGATGTAACATGACATGCTTCTCTTCAGTCCATTGGTACTTCTTTATTGCTAGAAGTGAGAAAAAACAGGAGGACCTCTATTTTGGAAAAGTGGTGTTGAACCTTGTCTTTCCGAAACCTACAACAGAATTCATGACTAGCCTGCGTCGTCTTTATGGCATCGGAGATACTGATATACATAGCTGGTACTGTGACAACTCAGAAGATATGGGGTTCCGCTGGTGTGATATCATGAATACGCAGACAGAGATAGGAGATGGATAAGATAAGATGCCAGTGTATGTATTTATATCCATTTGTTCCCAAGGTCTAATTATTGCAAACCACATGACTGATGTCATCTACTTTGTTCTGCTCCAGCGCCCGGGATGTCACGCACTTTTATACTTCGTCTTACACGCCCGCCTAGCTGTTGATCGAAGAAGCGGCACGAACTAAGCTCGATGACCCGTGTATTGAAAACACCTCGAAATAGTTTATGACAAAATATCGAAATCATGAAAATACACAAAATTAGTTCATATCTAAAAATTGATTTTCTTCGAAATGGAATTCGCACCAAGGAGCGAAGAAGTTCTATCTGAGGCATGGCATGATTCCCATCCCACCGCCGGTCAAGATTTATATCTTTCACTCGCATGAACCTTTTTTATCTGACTTCCACAGATATCAACTAGCTCTTGTCAATTCCTGACGTCGAATTCCTCTCTCTCTATGACGGTCGCAAGTGAAATCTAGTAATGAAGAGCTGGATTTATTTCGTACTTGTAAACCTTCCAGGGCGTTTCTTGTCGTATGGATCTCAAAGCAGTAAAGTCTGGGAGGACCTTTTGCAGTATTCAGACAGGCTCCGTGAGCATTTATTTTGACGTGCTCCTGGACTCCGACCATGCTGCTCAACGTTTTTTGCAATCCTTTGTGGTGCCGCTGCAGGTAGGCTGCAAACCATGTAGCTCTGGCTGTGGCTGACAGAATTTTAAGGTTACCCTATGCACGACACGAACAGGCTTTCCCTAAGAGACTGTTCCTCCGAGGTTGCTGCCTTCAATATTATCCGTCGAGAAAGGCGTGGTCATAACAGGAGGCTCGAAAAAGACATGCAGGCTGTAAGAACAGCATTGGTCAACGAATTACTCACTAACAGATCCTACAGCTTACGTGTGTTGCAGCTCCGGAAGTTGCCCTAGGTAAGTAAACTTTTCTTATGCACATAAACGATGCCTTCACGCTCAATTGCTGCCGTAGAGAATTACATAAGACCAGCAAGTATCATTACTTTGGTGTTGATTGATAATGACTGTCTTTCTGAAGCCTCTTCGGCAAGATATCCGAGAGGAACAAACGTATGTACACTGTCTATAACCAGGTTTTATCTGAGAATATCCCAAGTGGCATTGAGATGATTCTTGATATCGGAATCGTAGATGTTACGACATGTCAGCCGATGCCAAATGTTATGGTCGAAGTCTGGTCCTGTAAGTACGCAGTAGGCCGGATACAAAATTTTCTAATTTATCTTCGACCTCTTTAGCTAATGCTTTCGGGGAATATGGAAGCACGTTCCTTAGAGGTGCCTTCACGTCTGCCGCCAACGGTGTTGCCGAGTTCCAGACTCTTTTTCCGGGGTATAATTCTGATGGTGCAAACCATGTCAACCTCATGATCCACACGTCCAATGCCCTGCCTGGAACCATTTCGCACGTCGGTCAGGTTTTCTTCACCGACCGGTGGACTGATGTTATAGCCATGACATCACCCTACAATCAAAATACGCATCATCGGGTCTTGAACGCCCAGGATTCCAACTACGCAACTGCTAATAGTGAAGGTTACAATGCAATTGTCGAGTGAGTCACATTCAATACATCCAGGAAAAATGTCTTATTCACATATCCAAAAGTATCGAATCTATTCACGACGATTGGCCGGAAGGTGTCACTGGTTACATTAGTAAGCTGCTCAGTTGCTCGATATGAGAGACGAAATTCTCAGTGCCCTAAATAGCTGTGGGAGTGAACCCACAAAGGAAGGTTGGAGCCTCACAATAGTGGGGTGAATCTTAGTACCGAAATCAGAGCACGATGGATGTTCTATTTGATCTCAAACTAAAATAGGTTGAAAGTCGGAAGTTTTTCAGCTCTCCAGAACCATGATATGCTGTCGATTCAATCCGAAGAGAAATAAGTCACAATGTATAAATAACTAGCTTTGGCGAATCTATTAAGTATGCTGCGTCGCATGTGGGATGATGGTGCTGATAAATCATGTACCTAATCATTCCCACACCCTCTCTTTTCACTCAAAAAATACAATGAATTCATTAAAAATTGGAAAAAAAAATTGGAAAAATTGGAAAAAAGAGCAGAAAATTAGGCAAAGTATTGGAGGAAGGAAGTATAGTGTACTGCAGACTATTGAAGAAAAGAAGTGTAGTTGACTACAGACAATACTACTGAAAGTTATTGGAGGAAGATAGTATAGCAAACTGAAAACTGTTGGAGGAAAATAGTATAGCAGACTGGAGATAAGACTACTGGCAGTTATTGGAGGAAGGAAGTATAGCAAACTGGAAAATATTGAAGGAAAGGAGTATAATGGACTGCAGGCAATACTACTAGCAGTTATTGGAGGAAGAAAGTATAGTAAACTGCAAACTATTGGAGGAAAGGAGTATAACGGACTGCATACAATACTACTGACTGTGCACACTGCAGACAAGAGTATATTGGAGAAAGGTAGTATAGTGTACTATAGACAATACTAAGACTATTAAAGGAAGAGAGCACAGTGACCTAACAGACAACACTGTATACTATTACACAGACTGTTGGAGACAGAAAGTATAGTGACTGTAAGACCTTAGACTGTAACAACTTAGATCCACTTCTAGTCTGAGTTGACAAGGAGAACTTGATAGAGTCTTCATTCAATTGCTGTATACTACTTATACACATTCTGTATTTACTTCTATTTATAAAGTCCTATACATCTCCTTTGAGTCATTCCCTCTCACACATCCATTAACTTCCTAATTAAATAAAAAGAAAAAGAAAAAGAAAAGAAATAGTGACTTAGCTATTTGGCCAAGTCATGACACTACCCCCCTCTCAAGGTTCCTTATCCCAAGGATTTTACAATTCATAGTCAAGGTCAACTAGGTTGCCCATTTCATTTTCATCTTCTTCTGTCCATTCTCTAATTTCCAATTCTTTTTACTCAATTTCTTCTTTTTTCTAAATCATTTCTAAAGTTCTTTTTCCTCTTGTTCATCTCTCTTTCTATTGTCTCCAATTCCTTTCCAACCTCACCCAGTATTCCTTATTATATCTTTTGTCTGTCCAACCAAATAGCTTTCTTGCCATAAATCACCCCAGCAGTTTACCTTTTCTAAATGTTTCTTCTTCTCTTTCTTGTCTTCTGACATCTTTCATATCCCACCTGTACTCCTTTTCAAATTCCTTGACTACTTCCTTCACACTCTCCAGGTTTTCTATCTCTTCCCAAGTATCCAACTCTGCCATGAATCCTTTTCACTGTACTAAATACTTGTTTTTCTCTCTAATCTATCATTTATTCAGTATCCTTTTGACTTCTCATTTCTCTTCTCCCTCAATTATGACTGGAGCTGGTTGCTTCTTTCTCTATTCCTCTACTTGCCCTATATATTTTCATACTCTACTGACATTAACTACTGGATGTATCTTTACTGTATCAAAAATGGCCACTTACTGATTTGTGGGTTGATAATTTAATAATCAAAAGGCTCAAAAAAGCGAAGTTTAGACAGTAGCAAAAGATATTGTTAAGTCTGAGGTTTATCCTCAGACATACAGTCCTTAAATACATGATTGTGGTAGTCTGTGCACCAGGACAGCCTACCACATGATCACTATCTATTGTTCTATATATAGGAGTGCTATTGTTCTTGAAATAGAGATAACCTAACTGTTTTAGGGCAGTCCTTTGTTCTATTCAAGGATAGATGATAATCTATAGATAAAGATCAGTATTATATGCAAATATTGAGGACCTTGTATCTCCATAGAATCTTATTGCCTCTGGTTCTATTTATATCCAAAAGAAGCACATTGAAGAGAGCTTTACAATGGTCACTGAAGCAAACAATTATGTTAAGTGGTTCCCAAGATATTGGCAATTTAGTGTCTGGTAACTTGGTAATCACTGACTGATCTGCTGATAACTCAGTGAATACTAATTGCTTTGAGACGTTTTTGGTACCATTTGAAAGGTCTTCTTAAGGGCTTTTGGTGGCCATTTAGATCATTGAAATCGGTCAAGTATTCCCAGAGTTATAGTCCAAATGAAGTTTGTGACATACTGTACTAAATAGTTCTAATTCTACTGCATCTGATGATATGACTTTCTTTATCTTGTAAGACCCTACAAATTTCTCTGTCAACTTCTCTGTTCTCCTACCGACCATTTGGTATTTTAAATTCTTGGTGCTGAGCATCACCAAGTTCTCTATTCTGTACTCATTGACCTCTGCTCTCTTTTTATCTGTGTATCTTTTTATTTCTTCTTGTGCCTTTTCTAGTGCTGCTTTTGCTTCTTCTTGAATCTCCTTTATTTGTGTCACAAATTTCTCTGCCCCTTTGTATTTCTCTTTTCTTCTCACTTCAAACCCCATCCTAGAATCTTGTCTGTAATTTGCCTTGAAAGGTAATGTTTTAGTACTTGAGTGCACTGTTATGAGAGCCCTAAGAAGGAACAAGCTTCTCACATGCTCAAACACTTAGTCACAAATATCAAGTCATATAATATAGACAAGATATAAATAGCATGGGAACTTAAGTAATCATATCACGTGACAAGGTCATGTGATTGTAGAACATTCTAGAAGGACATATGATTATAGACTAGTAGTGTACAGCCACTTGTAAAAGTAGTATAAGTAGGTAGTCCAATCCAATGGAGAACTCCATCGAGTTCTTCCTAAACACTCATATCGAGTGGTCCTTGAATCGTCAAGACTTAGTGATAACATGCACCTTGTTGTTGTAAACGAACTCTGCTGTCCCTAACCAATCTGACCACTGTTCCTGTCTATAGTTGATAAATATCCTCAAGTACTGTTCTAATTCCTGATTAACCCTCTCTGTTTGTTGATTTGTCTAAAGGTGGAATACTGTTGACAATTTACTTTTGATCTCCAACATCCTGTTTAACTCCCATATTATTCCTGCTGCAAATTGGGATCTCCTATCTAAAATGATACTTTCAGATAACCCATGTAACTTCCATATATTGTCTCTAAACAATCTAGCTAATCCTTCTGCTGATGTCTTTTCCATAGTAGGAATAAAATGTACTATTTTTGTTAACCTATTGACTACTACTAGAATTGAATCATATCCTTGTACTAGCAACAACTTAGTAATAAAATCTGCTGAGATGTATACCCAAGGTTTTTCTGGAATTGAGTTTGGCATTAACTTTTCTACTGGCTATTCTATGCAGTTTTTATTTTGCTGGAAAACATTGTACCCTTCCATATATTGCTTTACTTTTTTTGTAACCCCTGGCTACCAAAAGTTCCTAGTGATCAACTCTACTGTTTTCTATTGTCCTCCATGTCCTCCTACTGGTGTATTATGATGTAACTGGATGATTTCTACTCTTAGTTTCTCATCTCTTGGTATATATACCTTTTCTTCTTTATATATAATGCTGTCAACTTCTCTCCACTCCTTGTCTCTTAACATCTTTACTTCTACTTGTTTCATTTTTTCCACTGCTTTGATCACTTTGTTATCTTTTACTTTTGACTATTTTACCTTCTCTAGTAAATCCACTCCTTCTACTATTACTTCTGCCTTTTCTATCTTTCTAACTTTTAGCCATTCTGGTTTTACCAACATCTTATTCTTGTTGTCTTTGTCTACCCCTATCTCCCAATCTAGTCTCTTGCTTAAGCTGTCTGCCTTCCCCATCTTACTTCCTAGGATGTGTTTCAGTATAAAATCAAACCTTGACAAATATAGAGCCCATCTTGCTTGTCTTCTATTTAACTTTTGTGCTATCATAAAGTACTCAAGATTTTTATGATCTGTCTAGATTTTGAACTTAGTAGTTGTTCCTTCTAAGAAGTGTCTTTAGGCTTCTAAGCATCTGACTACTACTAGCATCTCTTTATTGTATATTTCATAGTTTTGTTCTATATCACTTAATGATTTGGAGATAAAAGAAACTGGTCTCTACAATTCATTGGAGTATTTCATTAATAAAACTCCTCTAGTAGTGTAGTTTGAAGCATCTGCTTCCACCCTGAATTCTTTATCTAAGTCTAGAGCTGTTAATATTGGTCTGGTAGTAAAGATTTGTTTAAGCTCATCAAATGTCTTCTACTGTTCACTTTCCCATTTCTACTTCACATCCTTCCTTGTTAACATATTTATTGGCCTAGCTACTCACACAAAATCCTTAATAAACCTCCTGTAGTAATTTGCAAGGTCCAGAAACTTTTTGATATCTTTTATGTTTTTAGGTTCTAGCCAACTTAGTACCCCCCTCCACCTTTTCCTTTTCTATTTCTATTCCATTAGGTCCTATGATAACCTCTAGGAATCCAACCCTTCTTGCCTTCCACACACACTTTTTTGGCTTGACATATAAGTCATTTTTTTCTAACTTCTTTAATACTTCTTCCACAATTTTATTATGTCCCTCCTTCATTTCTATTCCTACCAATACATCATCTACAAATGCTACAACCTTTCCTTTGTTTATTAAGTCCCTTAAGATTTTGTTTATCATTGCCTAGAATATAGCTGGTAAGTTTGTCATTCCAAAGAATATTACTGTTGGTTTGAAGGAGCCTACATATGTTGTAAATGCTTCCTTCCATTTATCCTCTTTCTTGATCTTTATGTTATTGAAACCCCATCACAGGTCCATCTTTGTAAATACTTTCTTACTTTCCATGTTGTCGATCAAGTCCGTTATCAATAGTAATAGGTAGTTGTTCTTTACAGTTTACTTATTTAGACTGTGGTAGTCCATAATCATTCTCTTGCTTCCATTCTTTTTGCTCACAAAGAAAACTGGTAACATTTGAGGAGACTTTGATGGTTTGATATATCCCTTCCTTAGTTGATCTTCCATGAAATTCTGAACCTCTTCTCTCTCATTCTTGGACAAAGGGTAGATTCTTCCTTTTCTAGATTTGAATGTCTCCTTGAGATCTATGGCATGATCCTAGATTTTCCTTATTGGCATTCTTTCCAACTCCACCTTCCCAAATACCTTCCTTTATTTTAAAAACTTCTATGGTACCATTTTCTCAATTTTTCTATGGTCCACTTCTACTTCTTCTTCTCTTCCCCAGTCTTCCTTATCATCCATTGCCCACCTCACAATTTTTTCTTCTTCTAGAATAACTACTCTTTTCTCTTCTTTTGCTTTCTTCTCTTCTTTTAACTTTGTATTTCTCCCACACAGTAGTGGATACCTTGTCATTTTAACCTCCTCTGTTTTCCAGTTGATTTCTGGATTATGGACCTATAGCCATGGTATGCCCAATATCATATCCATCCTTTCCAAGTCACATATGTCTATTCTCATTCTTTCTACATGATTTTTGTAGTACATGTTTACTTCTACTTGGTGTGTTATTACTCTTGTACTGTTATTTGTATCATTCATATTCCTCACTTGCACTGGTTTTTCCAATTTGTGTAGTCTAAACCTATGTCTAGCCACTATCTTTCTATTCATAAACATCCCTGTTGCACCACTATCCAAGAGTACTTTTACTGTTACTCCTTCATGAGTATCTACCTTTTCTATACCAATATTCAACTATACTTCTCTCAATATCTTAAATGTTCTTCTCACCTCCCTTTGTTCATTTCCTCTTTCTTGCTGTACCTTTTGGAGGCTCACTCCATACATTACCTGGCTGTGCTTTTTCCTATGCAGGGCATGCCATATTACCCTCTTTTCTCTTTTGCCTTGGGCATTCACATCACTTGGCTTCCTCTAACCTTCTCCTTCTGAGAACTTCTTGTCTCCTGTTGTCTTCCAATATATCCCTTTCTTTCCATACCATCTACATTCTATATAGGTTGCTATGACCTCTCCTGTTATCCATTCTAACTCTAGCAACCATATATCCTCTGGCATATTCTTTGCTCCACAATATTCCTGTGTCTTTTTCCAGTTGGGACATACCAGCTCCATTCCTCTTACTTCTCTTGTTGCTGTGCTTTTCCCTTATAGAGCATGCTGCCTCTTCTTGCCTCTTCCTTTCTTTCTCCACTTCAATGTTTGAACACTCCTGTCATAACTTCATTGGACCATAACTCCAGGAATACTTGACCAATTTCAATGATCTAAATGGCCACCAAAAGCCCTTAAGAAGACCTTTCAAATAGTACCAAAAATGTCTCAAAGCGATCAGTATTCACTGAGTTATCAGCAGATCAGTCTGTGATCACCAAGTCACCAGACACTAAATCACTGATATCTCAGGAACTGCTTAACATAATTGTTTGCTTCAATGACCATTGTGAAGCTCTCTTCAATGTGCTTCTTTCGGCTATAAATAGATCCTGAGGTGATAAGATCCCATGGAGATACAAGGTCCTCAATGTTTGCACATGACACTGATCTTTACTCATAAATTATCATCTGTCCTTGAATAGAACAAAGGACTGCCCTAAAACAGTTAGGTTATCTCTATTTCAAGAACAATAGCACTCCTATATGTAGAACAATAGGTAGTGATCATGTGGTAGGCTGTTCTGGTGCACAGACCACCACAATCATGTATTTAAGAACTGTATGTCTGAGGATAAACCTCAGACTTAACAACATCTTTTGCTGCTTGTCTAACTTTGCTTTTTTGAGCACTTTGATTATCAAATCAACCAATCACAAATCAGTAAGTGGCCATTTGTGATAAAAGGAGTATAACAGACTGGAGACAATACTACTAGCAGTTATTGGAGAAGAAAGTATAGCAAACTAAAAACTGTTAGAGGAAAATAGTATAGTGGATTGTAGACAAGACTACTGGTAGTTATTGGAGAAAGGAAGTATAGTAAACTGCAAACTATTGGAGGAAAGGTGTTATCAATAGGCAGTAAATGCTCTTAGTGATCACTCTAGGTGGATGTTCAAGAAGAACTCAATGGAGTTCTTTCTTGGATTGGACTACTACTTATACTATTTTACAGTGGCTGTACTACTACTAGTCCACGTCATATGATCTTCCAGAATGTTCTATGGTCACCTGATCTTGTCACATGATTTGATTACCTAAGCTCCCATACTATTTATTCCTTAACCCCATTGTATGACTTGAGATTTTGGATAAAGTGTTTGAATGTGTGGGAAACTGTTTTCCTTTTTGGGGCTCTCATAATATGGCCCCCCTTTCAAGTTTCCTTGTCCCGAGGAATTTTTCCATCAATTCCAGTTTTCATCCCACCTCTTTTCCTTTCCCTCTTGTATCTCCTTTTTCCCCAACCATATAGTAATTTTGCTGTGAAATTCCCTAGGCAATTCCCAACTAAATTCCTTTTCTTCTTTTCTAGTTCTTGTCGCCTTAGTTCTTCTGCCTCTTCCCCATATATTTTCTCAAACTCTTCTACTAGCTCTTTTGCATTTTTCAAATTTTCCCTATTCTCCAGGTATCTTCTTCTGCCATATACCCCTTCCACCTTACTAGAAACTTTTCCTTCCCTCTAACCGTTCTTTTGTTTAAGATTTTTTCTACCTCGAATTCCTCTTCTCCTTCAATAATGACCAGTTTTGGTGGTATCTTCTTCTGCCCTTCTACCTGTGGTTTATAGAGCTCGTACTCTACTTATATTAACTACAGGTGTATCTTAATAGACTTAGGTAGTTCTAACTCTATCACATTACTAGAGACGATTCCCTTGACTTTGTAGGGCCTACAAAATGCTCTGTCAATTTCTCTGATCTCCTCCCTTTCATTTGCCATTTCAAGTCTTTCGTACTTAGCAGTACTAAGTCCCCTACTTTGTATTCTTCTCCCTCCCCTCACCTTCTGTTTGCAAACTTCTTCATCTCTTCCTGTGCTTTCCCTAGTGCCACTTTTGCTTCCTCCTGGATTCTTCTTTATTCTTTCCACAAATTTCCCTGCTACTTCATACTTCCCCTTTCTCCTTCCTTCAAACCCCATTCTTGGGTCCTGACCATAGTTTGCTTTGAATGGCAATATTTTTGTTGCTGTATGGATTTTGTTGTTATATGCAAATTCTGCTGTTCCTAACCAATCCAGCCACTGCTCTTGTCTATGATTAATAAAGACCCTCAGATATTGCTCTAACTCCTGGTTTATCCTTTCCATCTGTCCATCTGTTTGAGGTGATAGGCCGTTGAGAGTTTTGTCTGGATTCCCAGCAAGTTATTCAATTCCTTTATCATTCTCGCTGCAAACTGCACTCCTCTATCTGATGTGATGCTTTCTGGAAGTCCGTGTAACTTCCATACATGATCTCAAAACAACCTTGCAAGTCCCTCTGCTGATGTTTTCTCTGTTGTTGCTATAAAATATGCCATTTTGCTAAAGTGGTCGCATACTACTAAGACAGCATCATATCCCTGGGCTAATGGCAGCTTGGTGATGAAGTCTGCCAAGATATGACTCCATGGTTTTTCTGGGATTGCATTGGGCATCAGTTTTCCTGCTGGTGCTTCACTTCGGTTCTTATGTCTTTGACATGCATCGCATCCCTCCACATATTTTCCTACTTCTTTCATTAATCCTGGCCACCAACTCTGCCATCTTTCACCTTCCTCTATACCCTCCTACTGGGGATATTATGATACAGACATATTATCTCCTCCCTGAGTTCTCCTTCTAGTATGTATATCCTTCCTTCTTCATCACTATCTCATCTTCTACTTTCCATTCTTCATCTTTCAACATCTTTATTCCTGCTCTCTTCAACTCTTCTACCGCTTTTACTACCTTTTCATTCTCTTCCTGCACCCTTTTGATTCTTTCCTTTAGATTTCCTTCCTCTATCATCGTTTCTGCTCCCCTAATCCATTCTGGTTTTATTAGTTTCTGGTCTTCATTGTCTTTCTCCACTCCCTCCTGCCAGTCCAGTCTCCTGCTTAATCCATCTGCCTTCCCCATGCTTTTTCCTGGAATGTGTTTTAATGTGAAATTAAATCGTGATAGATATAAGGCCCATCTTGCTTGTCTATGATTTAATTTTTGGCTCATCATGAAATACTGGAGATTCTTGTGATCTGTCCAGATTTTGAATTCAAGTTTTGCTCCCTCTAAATAGTGCCTCCATGCTTCTAGGCATCTAATAACTGCCAGCATCTCTTTATCGTGAATTTTGTAATTTTGCTCTGTAGTGTTCAACGATTTAGAGATAAAGGCCACTGGCCTCCACTTCCCATCCTCACATTTTGTCGACAACACTCCTCCCGTTGCATAGTCTGAGGCATCTGCTTCCACTCTCATCTCTCTATCGATGTCTGGGATAGCTAAGACAGGCTCTATGGTGAATGCCCTCTTAAGTCTCCCAAATGCTTCCTCCTGCTCCTTCTCCCATTTCCATTTCTGTTCCTTCCTGACTAGTACATGTAGTGGTGCTGCTATCTTTAGCAAAGTCCTTTATAAACCTTCTGTAGTAGTTGGCAAGACCTAAAAATTTTTGCACCTCTTTGACGTTTCTGGGTACTGGCCAGTTTAGTACTCCCTCCACCTTCTCCTTTTGCATTTCTACCCCCTTTGGACTGATTATTACTCCCAGAAATTCTACTTCTCTCACTTTCCATTTACACTTTTCTGGTTTCACAAATAAGTTGTTCTCTTCCAATCTCTTTAATACCTCCTCCACTAACTCATCATGTCCCTCTTCAGTGTCTGTAGCCACCAGGATATCATTGATGAATGTCGCTGTATCTCCTTAGTTTATGAGATCTCTGAACAGGTCATTCATCATTGTCTGGAAGGTGGCGGGGGAGTTTGTCAACCCAAAATACATAACTGTAGGGTTCATAAGCTCCAATATGCGTTGTAAATGCTGCCTTCCATTTGTCACCCTCTTTGATCCTGACATTATTGTATCCCCACCTCAGGTCCAGCTTTGTGAACACCTTTCTCTTTCCTACTCTGTTGAGTATGTCTGCAATGAGGGGTAAGGGGTATCCATTCTTTACTGTCACTGATTTATGTATTGATAATCTTGTACCATTCTCCATGTGCCATCCTTTTTTGCCACAAAGTGTACTGGCAATGTTTGGGGTAACTTGGAAGGATAGATGTATCCTTTTCCTCAATTGATCCTCCACAAATGCTTGCACCTCTCCCCTTTCTTCCCTCGACAATGAATACACCTTTCCCTTTTTTGTATGAACCCCTCCTTTAATTCTATAGCATGGTCCCTATGTTTTTTGCACTGGCATCCTCTCTGACTCCCTTTTACCAAATACCTTCTTCCATTTTCCAAAACCTTTTGGGTACCAATCTTTTCAAATGTTTCTTTGTCCTTATCCTTTTCTACTTTCTTTACCTCCTTCTTCCCTTCTTCTTGCTTTTTCTTTCCACATATAGGTGGGCAATGTGTCATTTTTACCTCCCTCTTTTCCCAATCTATTTCCGGGTTATGGGCTGCTAGCCACAGTATTCCTAGTATCACCTCATCTTTTCCCAAGTTGCATACGTCCATTCTTGCCCTTTCCACATGTCCTTTGAAGAACATATTGCATTCAACCTGATGCATTATGGCCCCCCCTGCATTGACTGTTCCATTCATATTTCTAACTAACAGGGGTTTTTTTAATTTTTCCATTTTAAACCCCTTTTCTTTAGCAAAGGTCATATCCATGAATAGCCCATTGCCCCAGCTATCTAGCAATGCCCTAACTGCTACTCCTTTCGTAGTTTTCCAACTTCTCTAGTCCCTACCTTTCATCCAGACTTCTCTTAGTAGCTGTAGTGTATACTCGCACGTCTCTTACTCTCTCAGTTGTATTGGTGAAGTTTGATTTATTGCCCAGCTTTTCTGGGCACAATACACTGTACAGATTATTGGAGGCCAGTTGAGAGCTTACTGTCCTCCATTTTCTTTTGCCGACTCCTGTGATGTTTCTACTACCCTTCCTTTATGTCTTTCCCAACAATTTTTGGCCATATGGCCCCTACTTTCCACATACATAGCAAGTTCTATCCCCTTCCTTTTCTCTATCTATATCCATTGCGTTTGGGTCTCTTCTTGGACCTGTTTGAGCTCCTCCTCTATTAAACATATTTCCTTCTCCTCCTCCTCTGTATCCTCTCTCCGTTCTCTACGTTATTTGTCCCCTCCTTCTCCCATATGATCCTCTCCCCCTTGGCTGTGTATTTTCCCCTGAGTGCACTGCATTTCTCCCCAACATTCTCTCCTTCACCCTGCTCTGCCTTTGGTTTCTATCTAATCTCACTGCTCTTTCTTGCTACTCTCCAATGGTGGTTGGCAGCTTCTCTGCTTCAGCCAACTTCCTCCTAATGGTCCCATTTAGTTCTCTCTTGAATTCTTCGATAAGGGGCCTTCCCTTGTAGCTGC
The DNA here is from genome assembly GCA_019327925.1 of Leucocoprinus sp. KB1807203. NCBI lineage: Eukaryota > Fungi > Basidiomycota > Agaricomycetes > Agaricales > Agaricaceae > Leucocoprinus > Leucocoprinus sp. KB1807203. The sequence continues at coordinate 49,549 of JAHTMQ010000160.1, forward strand.
TCCCCCTGGTGACCTTTTTAAATTCTTGTACATATTCATCGTAGGTTCTTCCTCCTTGTTCAATTGTCCTTAGCTGCTCTATTTTCCTTTCTTCCTCTGATGTCTCCCCAAAGTCATTTCTTATTTTTGTAAACAATTGTTCTGCTGATTCTACCTCTGACTCTCTCTTGGCCAGCTCATCCAACAAGTTATCCTTCCATGCCTCTGCTATTCCTCCCTGTACATATGATAATACCCAGGCCACCTAGGTTGCTGTTGCTTCTTCTGTCATCTTCATCCTAATATATAGGTGAGCTACGTTAATGAACGCGCTCACCTCTTCCATCTTTCTACTGAAAGCTTGAGGTCTTGCAACCTCTACTCTGCTCCCTTGTTGCTGAAGGAGCATGGTATTGATCTGCTGCTACAGGGTTGCAATTATGGCAAGGAGTTGCTCCTCTCTGGTTTGGGGGAGGATGGGTACTGAAGGGTATTCTCCCTGTTGCTGTTGTTGTTGGCGAGACATTGGTGATGGCGATGGTAATGGTGATGGCGATGTTTCCTCATAGGAGGATGAGCAGTCTTCTTCGTCTGTACTTATGACTGACTACTGACTAAGAAGGGTGAAACAATATTATTCCTAAGAAGGGAATCTCTAAGCTAAACAGGCCTTTAAGAGGTTCCCATCATTCCTCTGTGTAGACTGATCACAATGGATTGGTAGCACAGAGCTGATAGTGAAGAGCTAATTATGAGCCCACTCGATATAGAGGTCAGGTCTTGGGCAGGGACATGAGCTTTGTCCAGGCCATTTACCCACTATCCCTAACTGACAGTGAAGTTCCCTTTACAGCTAGGGCCTGCTATCCAAGAGGCTTGAGAGTGCTGTGCTCCCTAGCAAGGAAGAGTATGGAATAAGTGTGGTAGAGGGGAAATCACTCGTGGGGCTGGTATGAAGCCAACTGTACCTTTAAGTGATTTTGAGTAGGGTTCGAGGTGAACAGTGCTTGGATATGGTATCAAGTTCTTATGTTATTGATAGACAGTGAATACTCTTAGTGATTACCCTAGGTGGATGTTCAAGAAAAACTTGATGGAGTTCTTTATTGGATTGGACTACTACTTATACTATTTTACAGTGGCTGTACTACTACTAGTCCACAGTCATATGATCTTCCAGAATATTCTATGGTCACATGATCTTGTCACATGATTTGATTACCTAAGCTCCCATACTATTTATTCCTTAACCCTATTGTATGACTTGAGATTTTGGATGAAGTGTTTGAATGTGTGGGAAACTGTTTCCTTTTTAGGGCTCTCATAACAAAAGGAGTATAATGTACTGCATACAGTACTACTTACTTTGTACACTACAGACAAGACTACTAGAGGAAAGGAGTATAGTACACTACAGTGTATACACAAAACTACTCACTGTTATGCTTTTACAGACTGTTGGAGGCAGGGAGCATAGTGATCTACTAGACAACACAATGTCAACTTGATTCAGAATTAGTAGAGGGTTCAAGTTAGGCTGGAGATCTAGATAAAAATCTTATCTAGTAGATATACTGTATTATGTGTGGGATAATGGATGATATATATATGTACCTAATCATTCTCACACCCTCTCTTTTCACTCAAAAAATACAATAAATTCACTAAAAATTGGAAGAAATTCAGGAAAAATTTTTAAAAAATTGTAATTTACTTCTTTTTTTCTTCTCTTATTTTAAAAAATTTAAAAACAGTAAATTCAATCATCATATACAACTCAAATTGGATATGTGGGAGTAAAACAAACATGTACAAATATACAGTGATAGTACCAGCTCATTGACTTCTTTGTCTTTAATTACTATTCCCTGTCCTCCCTCTTTGCTCTTTTACCCCTCTACTCTCTCTATACCTTGACTGGATACTGGGCCCTAGGTGTAAAGGGGACAGTACTCTGCAGCTGTGGTATAGAGTGTAGTTAGTGTAACTAAGCTCAGGTCTACTCTCCTAGACAGACTGTTTTCTTGAGCAGTGCTGCAGTAGTATACCTATATACCCTTCTATTAGTAACCTGGTACTTGGGATTCATTGTAATCCTTATATGCAAGAGAATCACAGCTACTCTTTAAGAAAGTTGTTTAGAATAGGGATCTTTTTCTTAGGAGTGATAGTATATCTTTATTCTTAGAGTAGTTGTAAGTGAAACAGTGAGATAATTGTGAGAGATGGATTCTGTTGAAAAAGAACATTGGGCTAGAAAAACTGAAGAGTAAGCATAATAACATATAGTTGTTTCAGAGAACCATCACTTATTTGCTTTGCTCCAAAATATTCCTCTAGCTTCTGTTTAGAATAGAGATAGTAGAAAGGGGAAAAGAAGATGATTTTATATGACTTCTATATATGTTCCATAAACTCTTGAGAATGCTATACTTGATTTGTGTAGATGTCAACTTGCTGAGCAACAACAGAGGACAACTAAGGAATCTAGAGTACATATTGTAATAGTAGAAGTAGAGAGATAGAGACAGGTGGATAGGGTTCAAATTAATCAAATAATGGAGGAATAGAGGAATGAAGATACAGATGCTCTAGATTATAAAGAGCAGTATAATTTTGAAGACAGAGGGAATAATAGAGATCTACATGTTGATAGGAATATGCAAGAAAATCTCCTTAGAGTTGTAAGTTACATATTTAATAATTATTGATAAATAGATCTAACTAAATATATTACAGAATGTTGGAGAAGAAAATATTCAAGAGTTACATATGGATGATGATATCATTCAGGTATGATAGTTTTTCAACAACAAAACTCTATATACTCATATATTATCAGAATCAAGAAGCTGTTGTTGCAAATAATATTCTACCACCTATTCCTCACCCTTTATCTTATCTACCTGCTGGACAGCCATTCTTAGAGGCCAATATTCAGTATATGAACTTGGGAATGTTGGCT
>JAHTMQ010000162.1:0-61621 GCA_019327925.1 Leucocoprinus sp. KB1807203
TATAATTGTAGCCAAATAGCCAAGTAACCTTATAATATAAATAGTCTAGTTTATTAAAGTAAACAATTGATATAATATTCTTTTGGGTAATTGTCTCTTAAATATATGTTAGTATTATATCTAGTTTTTTTAATTAAGAACAAAATATACATAAGTAAAGACTTTTTTATTCTACTTTAAATATCTTCAATGAAATAATATTTACTGTTGATTTATTGTAGTAAACATTTTACAAGATTATATAAGTTTTTATCAAAAACTAAACAAAATATCTTGTTATTCAACATTGTTTAAAACAAAATTCATATTATAGAAATATAGAATTTATATGATAGTAATTTTTGTATTTAGTAAAGACATTATGGTATAAAAAAATAGACAAAACCTAATATAAAATATATAAAAACCTATATTTATTAAATATAACATTAGTATACTCTAATAATATTACAAGAGTTTGAACTAATAAAAAACAACTCTAGTATTGTTTGGCTCTAAAATCAACATTACTAGAAATTTAATAAACTTAGTATAATATGTATTTATTTTGTATATTTTTTTGTATTTTAAATTTGGATTTAATAAATGTTATTATACACAAAATACTACACTCTAATATTATAAGGGTGACTAAAGTGAAATAAACTTTAAGAGAATTCTTAGTCATATTTTACTTTTAGATATGTTATAATTTATTTTTAAAAGAATCTTTAGAGATTGGAATAAATATAGTCAAAATATCTCTAATTTTATAGTTTTATTAGTTAAGGTCAAAAGCCTTTAGATTAAACTAAAGAGAATTAAATATTATATAATAATATTTAATTAAACACAAAATTATTCTAGAATATAAGTCTAATTTGTAATTTAGTCTGAAAATGACTAACTTGGGTTTTGTTTTACTTAAAGCCAATTTTATTTATGAATAAAAACAAAATTAGCTTACAATATTGGTTTATAATAACACTTTATTGGCTTATATCTATTATTCTTACATCTATTTTTTAATTTAAAAAGTACAAATATTAATTTTATTTTTACAAAATTATTAACTACAAGTATTACTACAGAAACCAAAGAAGTATATTTTATTCAATCTACAAGATATTATCTAACAATAGAATAAATTATAAACACCTTTGTTTTGTAAAGATTATAGAATTTTAGATAAATTTTATATAGTATTGTAAATTGTTAGTAGTAGTTTCTATTTTTATCTAATAATAAGTTATCAATAGAAATCACTCCAGAGTATATATCTATTATTAGTATTCTAGAGAAAATCTACACTAATAGGCTTAAAAACAATAAAGTGGTTTTAGATAGTTAATACACTTATAAACACAATAATTATAACTGTTTTTTTGATATTTATATTAGTTCCAAAAATTTGTAGATTTTTAAATAGTAATAAAAAGTATAGTAATGAAAATAAGTTAGTTACAATACAAAATAAAAGTTTTTTTTATTAACTTCTAAAATACAGTCATCTACAAAAAGAAAAATAGTTCTGAAATTTTATATTATTTTTATTCTCAGTATGTTCTAAATCACTGTATAGTGTGTACCTTTATTCTTAGAGTAGTTGTAAGTGAGACAGTAAAACAAACTATAAGAAATGAATTCTATTAAAAAAGAATGTTAAGCTAGAAAAGCTAAAGAACAAGTACAGTAGTATATAGTTGTTCCAGAGAATCATTACCTATCTGCTTTACTTCAAAATGTTCCTTTAGCTTCTGTTTGAAATAGAAAAAAAGATAAAAAAGAAAGAAGATTCCATATAACTCCTGTACATGTTTTATAGAATCTTGATGATATCATACTTGATTTATACAGATGTTAACTTGCTGAACAACATCAACTTCTTGATCATTTGCAAATTACAAGAGTAGAGATAAAAAAACAAAAAGAGATAGAAGAGAGACAAATGCAGTAACAGAGAATAGTACAACAGTTAGAAGTGTTATAAGCAAAAAGAAAAGTTCATATAGTTCAAATCAACCAAATAATAGAGGAATAAGAATACAAATACTCTTGATTATAAAGAACAGTAGAATAGAAATGGTAATGGAGACCTAAATGTAGATAGAAATATGTAGAAAAATATTCTAAGAGTTGTAAGTAACAAATTTCACTGATTGTTGATAACTGAATTCTAACCAGATATTACAGGATATTAGGGAGAGAAATATTCAAGAGGTTGACAAAGAAAATGATATAATTCAAGTATGTTAATTTTTGCATAACAAAATTCTATATACTTATAAATTATCAGGATCAAGAAGCTGTTGTTGCAGATGATATTCCATTATCTATTCTTTATTCTGTATCTTATCTACCTGCTAGGCAGTCATTCTTGGAAACTGATATACAGTATAACAACTTGGGCATGCTAACTGTTATCTGCTCTCACTGTCATGCTCTTTACTTTGACTGTGAGAAGCTTAAATCCTCATGGGTTAATCATCTCAAATTTGGTATATGCTGTCTACAAGGACAGATCCAATTACCTCTTTTTCAACCACTTACTAGAATCCTCCACAATTACTTGACTAGAGATAATTATTCCTCAAGAGAATTTTGCAATAATATATGACAGTATAATATAGTATTTGCTATGACTTCAGTAGAAGTCAAAATTGACAACTTAGTCATTAGGTAGTCAGGCCTCTATTATTTTAAAATTCAGGGAGAGCTTTATCATCTTACTAGTGCTCTTCTCTTTTATGTAGATTAAACTTCAATATATGCATGAATCTATATTCTTGATACAGTAGAGCAGCTCAATGTTAGGAGAGCCAACAATAATAATCTGGATTTTGTAGTAATAAACAATATTCAGACAATATTTCTGGATAGTCATCTATATATTGGCCAGTACTATGCATATGAGCTTATCAGAAACAAACCAATAGATAAGCAACAGAAGGTCAGGATTAGATTACATATAAATCTATAACATAATCAGCAAACTTATAATCTATTTACTGCTAAAGAGATTGCAGTTATTATTCCTAAGGAAGGAGTCCATCATACAATAGATAATAAGAATATAGTATTATAGACAAGAGGAGGACAACTTGAGCAAATAAGCCAAAACAGTCTTTTATATGCTGCTTTTCATTATATTTTGTTGTTTCTAAAGGAAAAGAGTAAATGGCATCCAAGAATTCTAATCTGTGGTACTCAACTGAGAGAACAAAAGAAAAATAAAAGACAAAGATATAGAGAAACAGGCTTGCTCATAGATAATCTCTAATACATGCTACTATGTCTATTATCTTCATATTAGAAATGGTCCTCAGCTACCTCTCTTCTATAGTAGAAAGCTATTTCAGCAGTTTGTTATTGATACATAGGCAAATTATAAACAGAGAAAACTCAATTAGGCTAGGACATATCAACATACTCTTAAATCAGAGCTTTACTAGGGATTACAGAATGCTGCTGTATATAATAGGTATAATAGAGAAAATATTAGGTATTTGGAATGTAAACTCAGTCTTTTTTTTCTTATATAGAAAGTTTTAGGTTTATGACTTAGTTGTTCCAAAATACTCTCAAACTTATTGATAATGGCTTTGGTACTACAGTAGCTCATATTCATACCATTGAGTTCCAAAAAAGAGATCTTTTCTATATTTACCTACTTATCTTTCTATACTCTTAAGATCACATTCAAGACCCTTATTATATAAACTTTATAATTTCAACACAGTTATCTAATTCTCAACTATAGCCACTTCTCTATATAAAAGTTACCAAATATATATTGTATAGTCTATGTGGTATTAACAATCCCTAAGCCAAGTATATAGTCAATAGACAATATGGTAAATACTTTCCCAAAGACTATAGAGAGAGAACAGATTGAACTGAGAACAGTTATCCACTTTATGCTAGGCTTAACAATGGCTTGGTATTTAAATACAATAGAGCCAGATTTATCAATTAATATATGGTCTCTTACTATTCTCAACTTCTTCTTTTCTTTGATTGTTATATTAATATAGAGGTCTCTACTGGTTTGGAAACTATCAAGTATTTGAGCAAGTATATCTATAAGGGTTCTAGCAGAACAACTATAGAAATTAGTAGTAGAGTATAGAATGAGATCAAAGCATACTTGGGTAGTTAGTTTATCAGTCCAACTGAAGCTTACTGGAAGATCTTTGAATTCAACATATATAAAGAGTTACCAGCTATCCAACATTTTTCTGTCTATCTTTCTAATGAGCACTATATCAACTTTCATGTATACTAGACTATCAATAAAATATTGGCCAGGCAAAATGTAGAGAAGACTTAGCTAACTGCTTAGTTTGACTACAATTCTATATATAATGATAGTTTGGACCTTATCTACTAGCAGTTTTCTCAATACTATATCTGGAATACCAAAGCCAAGTTATAGTATTCAAGATAACATACCAAGATAATTGGAAGGATGTACTTTGTGTTACTATCAAAAGAAGAACAGTTCTTTTTATGACTTCTCTCGACTATATTTGAAAGTAAAAAGAGTTAAAAGTATCTAAGAACCTGAAATGGTCAAGTATTTGTCATATTTAAGGAGGTATGTATGACAAAAGGATTACTGGAGGATAATTATGAGTAGAGGATTTAGCCTAGAGTGGTATGTTGTTAGCTATTAGCAGTGATCTTGCTGACTGATGAAGTGGCTAAGCTTTATATTCTCTGGGATCAATTCAAGACTGAACTGTGTAATGATGTCAAGCATAAACTACATTATATAAGCCACTATCAAGCTAACTAGGAGATACCAGAGAATAATGTTTATGATTATAGCTTTTAGAATCTAAATAAGATATTGGTAGAAATGGAAAAAAGTCTTGCTGAGTTTTCATCCATGCCTTTTCCACAATAATAGTAGAGTCACAGAATATCCAATCTTTTTTTACAGGCTGAGCAGTATGATGCAGATAAAATAGCAACTTTGGTAAATGAGCAAAAAATAATGTTTAATCCTAAACAAACTACTACTTTTAATGCTATTCTAGAGTCTGTTATCAATAACCAAAATCATCTTTTTTTTTATTCATATTACTGGTAGTTGTGAAAAGACTTTTCTTTGTAATACTATTACTATTGAGGCTAGATAAAGAAAGAATATCTCATTTACACTTTAAGATTTCTTTTTCTATTAATAAGAACTCTATAGCTGGACTGAAATGGAATAGTTATATGTTTTTAGTCATCTAGCAGACCAAGGTTATCATTTGAGATGAAGTTTCTATACAGCACAAGTATGACATTAATACTGTTAATCAATATCTGAAAGACTTGCTTAAAGTAAGTGATTACTTATACTTGATAGCTATTAAATTGATATATTATCTAGAATAATCATTTATTTGGTGAAATCACAGTAGTATTTGGAGAAGATTTCTGTCAAACTTTACCTGTGGTATCTAAAGGAACATATTAACAAGTGGTAGCAATATCTCTTTATAAAGGAAATCTATAGAGATATATCAAGCTCTTACATCTCAGACACAATATACACTTGGACTACTCTAAAGCTAACAATCAACATGCTCAGTAGTTGTTGGAAATTAGTACTGGATCAACTATAGATGATAATAAAATAATGATAAGATGATATAAGTTTCTTAGTCTATGGTTTGTACTAATCTTAATACTCTTATTAATAGAATCTATTTAGAAATTGGCAATCCAAGAGTTCAAGATAACCAATACTTCTTGAAGCATATTATTCTCTGTTCTAGAAATGATGAGATATATACTATTAATGAAGCTATTCTCCAACAGTTTAATCTAGTACCAAATATAGAAGTCCATATACTAAGAAGTATAGACTTTGTGTCTGAGAACAATAGAATGCACTATGCCTATCCTATAGAGTTTTTTCAACAACTCAATAGTAGTGGATTGTCTTCTGCTTTACTTTGTCTCAAGGTTGGCTATCCAGTTATTTTACTAAGGAACTTGGATCCAGGAGAAGAACTTTACAATGGGACAAGAATGGTAGTGTTGAATGTAAGGAAAAAGATGTTCTAGTATAGAACTATCAGCAAGAATAGGAGGTTTAGAGAAAAGGTTATATTGATTTTAAGGATCAGGTTATTACCTAATATAGAGACATTACCTGTGCTACTCAAGAGACTTCAATTTCCAGTCAAGCTGATCTTTGTTATGACCATCAACAAATCTCAAGGACAGTTAGTAGAGCATATGGGAATTAATTTATAAATATCAGTGTTCTCTCATAGACAACATTATGTAGTATTTTCAAAATATACTTTACCATTGGACATTTCAGTACTTTTTTCAGAATAAAGCTAGAAGAGCAGAAGGATACTTAATGTAGTATATAAAGAGGTACTTAATAGTATTAGATTATAAATTGTATATACATAGACAATGAACTTGAGATTGATTTTTACTATAATATTAGAAGTAAGTAAGTAAAGTCAGTCAGAATAGTTAAGTCAATAAATGATTGAAAAAATATTACAGAGTACATAGAAAGTTGAATAAGAGAGCATAGTAGACTAACTTTAACATATATTCAACTATTTAGAATTAATAGAGAATTCAAGTTGGACTATAGGCCTAAATAAAAGTCTTATCTAAGAAAGTATGCTATATTGTATGTGAAATAATAGCATTGATAAATTATATATCTAATCATTTCTATAGTCTTTTTTTTACTCAAAAATTACAATAAATTTATCAAAAATTAGAAAAAAACTATAGAAAATTAGACAAAGTATTAGAGAAAAGAAGTATAATACACTGTAGATATTATTAGATTACTTACTGTATATACTGCAGATAATACTACTGGAAGTTATTAAAAAAAGAAAATATAACAAACTGAAAACTATTGAAGAAAAGGAATATATTAGTAGAAAGTTCAAGTTAGACCAGAGGTCCAGATAAAAACCTTGTATAATATAAGTAATAATGATTATTGAAACAATTATCTTTATTTGTAATAAGTAAAACTAAACTTGTTTAAGTAAAAAAATAACTTATAATATAATACTAACAACTACTTACAAAAAAATTCTAATTATATAATATTTGTATAAGTAATAACTTGAATCAAATAAAAAACTATTATTTACTTTATTATTTATTTTAAGTTTATTTATTTTTTATTCTTATTTAGTAGATATACAAGACTAAATGTAAAATGATAGACCTAAATAATTGATTATGTAAAAATTATGTAAGTATTTGTTAGTTTTAGCTAAGAATTAATTATCAAATTTCTTCTTATACTCTTTTTTTTTACTTAAAAAATCCAATAAATTCATTAAAAATTAGAAAAAATTCAAAAAAAAGTACAGAAAATTAGGGAAAATATTGGAGAAAGAAAGTATAGTATAATGCAGACTATTGGAGAAAAGAAATATAATGTACTGCAAACAATACTACTAGTAGTTATTGAAGAAAAAAAGTATAGCAAACTACAAACTATTGGAGAAAAGGAGTATAATATACTACAGACAATCTATTTACTATATATATTGTAGACAAACTATTAGAGAAAGAAGATACAGTGTATTGTAGATAATACTAAAACTATTAGAGAAAAGAAACACAGTAATCTGACAAACAATATTATATACTATTACACAAACTGTTAGAGATAAGAAGCATAGTAATCTGCCAAACAACATAATGTTAATTTTACTTAGAATTAATAGAAAGTTCAAGTTAGACTAAAGATCTAGGTAAAAAACCTAAATATTATATCTAAGATTTAATTTTATAATTAAGCAATGTTGTTTATAAATATATAATTAAAAAAACTTAATAAAATCTCTTGTTAAATTTTATTACTTTTATAATTATATAACCTTTACTAACAACTATATATATCTTATATAATAATTTTTATACTATTTATAACTTTTCAATACTATATTTTTAGATATTTTTTTATTAAATTAACAAATATACAGAAAATTATTTTTTTCAGAAACCATTTCATAATATTGTTTTAGTAATTACTTGTATTTTTTTTGAAATAAAAATCTCATACTGAGATTTTGATATAAATTGTATATATAAAAGAATAATATTATATTTTTAAAAAGATGTTTTAGAATGAAGATTTTCTTTTTAAGATAATTATTTACTATATTATTAGAAATATTATCTAAAGTATAAACAATAATAGTAGAAAAAGAAAAGTCAAAAAAAACCAAAGAAATAAAATTTAAAAAAATATATGAAATATTATAATATAGCCAAAATAGCTAAGTTATTATTTATATTCTTTTTTTTCTTTTTAATTTAATTAAGCAATTAGTAAACATACAAAAGAGAATAACTTAAAAGAAATACATAAAATTTTATAAACAAAAGTAAATACAAAATATATATAAGTAATATACAATAATCAAATAAAAACTCTATCAAGTTTTTCTTGTTAACTTGAACTAAAAGTAGTTCTAAAATATCTTAGTCTTTTACTAATTGTTATTTTATTATACTTTAAATTATACTTTAAAAAATCCTGAAAATTTTTTAAAAATAGAAAAATTGTACTTAAAATTAGAACATATATAATAGATTATCAATAGTTTAAGGAACTAAAATAAACTAACTAAAAAACAATTTAAATTGAAAAAAATAATAAAAAGTAATAAAATTATTGATTTATCAATTAGTAAACAATTACTTTTATATCTTAGATTATTGTAGATATATTTTATCTGTAATTACTTTTTTTTCTGTTATAAAAAAAAATAGTAGTATTTTTTTCAGTTAAATAATTCTATACTCAAGTATTAAAATATATTGATTTTGTAGTTATTTTTTAATACTACTAGTATTTTGTAACTAATTTTACTATAACTACTTAGTTAACATAGTATTTGACTTTATCATTACTTTAATTAGTATTAGTTAGTATTATTCTATTAAGTTAATACTATCACTACTATTGATTAACTTGATTATTGGTATATTGTTATTGAAATACTATTAATAGATCTTTAAAATAAATATATTGGCTTAATATCATATTCTTTTGGTCTAATATCTAACACTTAAGTCTATAAGATTAGTTAGTAGTATATATATTAATTTATCAGTAAAATTATCTTAGCTTTGTTTATTTATAGACTAACTTCCTAATCTGTTTTTTAAATACTCAATTTATAGTCTTTTCTAGTCTTAAACTTCCTAAATTCCTAGATAAAGCAAATACAAGAGTTGATTTAGTCCTTAAGACTAAAATCAAGCTTTAGCAAAATTTTGGCAAGAAGTTTGGGTTCTAACAGTTGAACAAAGCTAAAACTTCTGTACTAATCTTGAAATTATGTCTAGACAATCTCCGATCCTAGATTTTTAGCTTAAAAAGTACATTAGATATAAAGTACAACAGCTCAATCTATTTTAAGATCCTTTCACTACACTTATAGAATGTCCCTTTATTGTCTCTTAGGCATATATCCAATATATCAACTTATAAGAACCCTTTAATAATACAATTACTATAGTTTCCAAAAAAAATACTACTGAACTCTTGAATAAACCTAGATCTTTCTCTATATTTTATTTCTTTATTCCTCCAGAGTTCTAGACTGTAATATTAAACTTAAAACTATACACAGTTCTACTGGTTCTAGTTCAACAAACTAGATTTTACCTTCAAAGAAAATATTATAGTATTAGAGAACCAGATACTTTTAGTGGAAATAATACTAATGACTTACAAGCCTTCATCTTTTAGTACCAAATCTACTTTTATATTTGTAAGTGAAAGTTTAAAAAGAACTCAAAGAAAGTTTACTTTACTATATCCTATCTAAGAAATATTATACTAGACAAAATATGGATTTCTTAAAAGACTAGGATGCTTTTGTTCAGAAATTATCAAATATTTTTAGATAATACTTACTAGAAGACAATGATAAAGATACTATTATTACAATATTATTTCTCTTTGATAACAAGGCTGTCAATTACTTCATACAATTTACCAAGTATTAGAATAGGATCTAGTAGAATGATTGTTCTTTGAGAAAGGTAGTCAAAAATGCAATTCTAAGCAGAATTAATAAGGAACTTTGCTTCAGTAAAGAAAATCTCTTGATATTTGAAAACTATAAGCAAGCAATGCTAAAGATGAATAATGACTACTAGAAAAGAGTTCAAGAGAAAAAAACAAACATTAATTAGTACATATATTATAGGAATACTTTTTTTATTCCTTTAAGTTTGACTTCTTTAGAGTTTTCTCTGATGAAAGAACTACCTCTTCAGATCACTAGCCAAGGAACTGATCCAGAAACTTGAACTCTCAAAATTTTTCTCTACTATCTGTCTCTTTCTTGAACTCAGCAGTCAACATATTAGGTTCTGATAAGAAACTCACTAGTGCAGAGTGTTAACAATACATGAACCTTGATCTATATATGCATTGTAGGTAATCTAGCTATCTGGCTTAAGCTTGCCCAAAGCAATTACAGAGATTGGTGGCAATGTTGGAAGTATAAGCAGTATTGGTTGAGGAACTATTGGATCTACTAGACCTATCAAAAAAAGACCCAACATGTAAGGGTGACTAGAGCAAAGTAACTCCAGAAAAAACCTCAGTATATAATTAGACCCTAAAGTATGTTACAACTCACTTCTAGAAGAAACCTCAGAGAATAGAATAAGACTCCTAAAAGAATACTCTATACTATATATACAAGTTTAGTCATCTCAGAATATCCTAGCAGTTAAAGTAAAGAGCAAGAGAACTAACTAAACAAAAGTGAAGTTTAGTGTAATTTTCTTATACAACAAGTCTTTCTTATCTTGGAGAGATGTTTACCTAAGACAACCCATAGAATCCCAACTGTACTTGGGTATAGTAGCACTTGGTAACCTTAAGACCTTGACTATTTCATTGAAATCTAACTATATACCTAGGATATTCTATGGCTTGATGGACTCTGGCTTCTTAAACTGCTTTATTAACTTAGTTTTTATTTCTAAATAATATTGACAACTCAAAACATCAATCCTCTCCTTTTCTCCTTGATAGATGGTATAGTTAACAACTTTGTAAAATAAATTGTAACTTTACCAATAAGATTTCCCTATAGTATATTATATCTAACTAAGTTCTTTATTACTTCACTCAATAGGTCCTATAAAGTTATACTTGGCCATAACTGGTTAGTTGATAGTAACCCTCTAATAGACTGGAAGTATAGTATACTATAAACCAAAGTCAGTAAGAATAAAGCTTTTCTAGAGCAAAAGAAAATTGATTCTTACCTTTGTTTCTTGATTCTTGAATAATTGTTTGAGGCAAGTTAGACTTCATCCAGACTTTCAATTTCTTTGGTAAATACCATAGTTTATAAATATCTCTGCAAACACAAAAAAAACATAGCCTTTCAAGCTAACCTAGCCTAAATCCAAGAGATTAGTAGTAGAATAGTTTTAAGCCAGTGACCAGGATCCAAATTTTAATTATATTCCCCATGACTATTACTAGTATACTGATATGTTTAGTAAATATAGAGCCAAGCAGTTATCTAAATACCAATCTCTTGACCTCTCTATATAAATTACAGAAGAAAAAACCCTTTTATTGGGTTTTATATATTCTCTTTTCTCACTTGAGCTATAAATACTATATGAATTCATAAGTGAAAACCTTAAAAGTGGCCTAATCAGACTTTTGTTCTTCATATAGGTATTATAACTTAGTAAAACAACTAAGTTATTATTTTATTTTACTTTCTTTTCTTTTTTTATTTGGACTTACTATATAAGGAAGGAGTACAGGAAAGTATCACATAATAATATCATATATCACAAGATCACATTACATGATAAGTGTAGGAAAGTAGTATATAGACTATGTAATAGTTATATAAGTAGTATATAGAATCAAATAGAAACTTTATTGAGTTCTTCTTGTCAACTCGGACTAAGAGTGGTTTTAAGATATCACAGTCTAAGTTCTTACAATAGAGCTCTGGTCCTCTTCATTAAAAAAAAAGACAGTTTACTAAAGTTGTACATAGACTACCATAGGTTAAATAAAATCATCTATAAGAACTACTACTCTATTTCTCTTGTAGCTAACCTCTTAGATACCCCAAAAAAAGCTAGGTATTATACCAAAATCAACTTAAGAAATGCTTACTACCTCATCTATATTGCTAAGAGAAAGAAATGGAAAATAGCCTTCCATATATATTATAGTTTCTTTAAGTAGCTTATTATATTCTTTGGTCTATCCAATACCCTCTCAGCCTTCTAGAGACTAATGAATGAAATTTTTATAGATCTTTTAGATATATATATTGTTATTTATCTCAATAATATATTAAGCTACTTTGATAACCTCAAAAATTACAAAAAATATATCAAGAAGGTTATAAAGGAATAATAGTCACCTTAGAATAAGGCTTAGCTAAGTATCTGACTCATAATCTATTTAGTGGATTTTATTTTATAATATATATTCATTTACTCCTTTATTTCTCTGTCTATATACCATTGTAATCATTCTAGTTACTCTAATTAAAAAGTACTATTATTGGACTATAGCTTATATAACTATGTACAGACCATCTCTTGTAGTATATATAGGAGTCTGTATTAGTAGATCTACTCTTACTTGAATATTACTCTAGCTTCCAGAACTCTTATCTAGCTTTCCAGTGTGATCTCCAGTCTTCTATCTGACATTGCTCTTACAGAGGTCCTATACTAGCTACAGGAAAATGGCCTTTATGCTTCTCTAACCAAATACTTATTCCACAAAGAGAAAATAGAGTTTCTGGGGTTTATACTGGGACTAGAAGATATCTAGATAGATAAGAAAAAAGTATATACTATTAAAGCCTAGCTAATCCTCTACAAAATCAAGGATATGTAAGTATTTCTTGGTTTTGCAAATGTCACAAACTTCATTTAGACTATAACTCCAGGAATACTTAACTGATTTTGACAATCTAAATAGTCACTGAAAGTCCTTAAGAAAACCTTTCAAACAGTATTAAAAACATCTCAAAGTAATTAGTATTCACTAAGTCACCAAATACTAAATTACTGATATTTTGGAAACTACTTGACATAATTGTTTACCTTAATGACTATCATGAAGCTCTCTTCAATACACTTCTTTTGGCTATAAATAGACTCTAAGGCAATAAGATTTCATGAAGATATAAGGTTCTTAACATTTGTACATAATACTAATCTTTATCTATAGATTATTATTTGTTCTTGAATAAAACAAAAGACTACCCTAAGATAGTTAGGTTATCTCTATTTCAAGAACAATAGTACTCCTATATATAGAACAATAGGTAGTAATCATATGATAGGCTGTCCTGGTACACAGACTACTACAATTATGTATTTAAGAACTATATATCTGAGAATAAATCTTAGACTTAACAATATCTTTTGCTGCTTGTCTAACTTTACTTTTTTGGGCCCTTTGATTATTAAATCACTCAATTACAAATTAGTAAGTGGCCATTTGTGATAGCAAACTTCTATCAAAGGTTTATTCATAATTATTCAGAGAAGTTTATTTTATTCATTTACTTAACTAAGAAGAAAGCTATCTGGAATTGAAACAAGAACTGTTAGACCACTTTTGATACCTTGAAAAAAACTTTCACCTTAGCCTCTGTCCTTATATACTAGAACCCAGAAGCACCTATTCTAGTCAAGACTGATATCTCAGATTACACCCTGGCTACTATTTTGTTTATCCAGGTCAATAAAGATATTTATCCAATTGTATTCTACTTATGTACCTTTGACATAGTAGAACTCAATTACAATATACATGACAAGAAGTTAGTTCTTTGTTCTATTCAAGGACAAATAATAATCTATAGGTAAAGATCAGTGTTATGTACAAACATTGAGGACCTTGTATCTCCATGGGATCTTATTGCCTTGGGATCTATTTATAGCCAAAAAAAGTGCATTGAAGAGAGCTTTACAATGGTTGTTGAAGCAAACAATTATGTTAAGCGGTTTCCTGAGATATCAGCAATTTAGTATCTGGTAACTTGGTGATCACTAACTGATCTGCTGATAACTTGGTGAATACTGATCACTTTGAGACATTTTGGTACCATTTGAAAGGTTTTTTTAAAGGCTTTTGGTAGCCATTTAGATCGTCAAAATTGGTCAAGTATTCCTAGAGTTATGGTCTAAATGAAGTTTATGATACCTTATAATACCTTGGACACTAAAGAAAAATAGCCTTCTACATCACCAGGGGAGAATATTTGTACCTGAAGTGAACAACCTACATTTGAGAGTTGTTAGTGCAATATTATGAAGACTTAAGGCTTAACTGAGATAGTTATTCAGAAAAAACTCAATAGAGTTTCCCATTGGATTTTACTAGGTACTTATACAAATATTGGTTAGTCTGTGTATTTGTCTCCACAATCACATGACCCTTACTAAGAACTATATATATCTTATATAATTCTTCCCACACTATTTATATATTTCCTATATTATATTCTTAGATATTTTCTATTAAGTTGGTAAATGTATAAGAAATAGTTTTTTTCTTAGAAGTCATCTTATAACATAGTTTCTCCTTCAAGTTTCCTTATCTTAAGAAATTTTTCTATTGTTACCAGTTTTTCTCCTATTTTCTCTTCTTCTGTCTCTTATATTCCTTATTTAACTACCTCTATAGTATCTTAGCTGTAAACCTCTCTAGTAGTTCTTAAAAGAACTCCTTTTTATTGTCTTCTTCTTTCTATTACCTTACTTTTTCAGTCTTTTTCCTATACTTCTTCTTAAACTCTTCAACCAACTCCTTTGCATTTTTCAGGTTTTTTTTACTTTTCCAAATATCTTCTTCTACCATATACCTCTTTTATTGTACTAAGAACTTTTTCTTCTCTCTAACTATTCTTTTGTTTAGTATTTTTTCCATCTTAAATTTCTTTTCTTCCTTGATAATAACCAGTTTTGGTAGAGTTTTTCTTTGTCCTTTTACCTAAGATCTGTATAACCATATTCAACTTACATTAACTATAGAATATATCTTAATAGAACTAAGTAGTTCTAATTCTATACCATTGGTCAAAACAATTCTCTTGACCTTATAAGGCTCCATAAACTGCTCTGTCAACTTTTCTGACCTCTTTCCTACCATCTATTACTTGAGATCCTTTATACTTAATAGTATTGAGTTTCCAACTTTATACTTCTTTCTTTCTTTTTGTTTTCTGTCTACATACTTCTTCATCTCCTTTTGTACTTTTTCTAATGCTACTTTTGTCTTTTTCTGGATTTTTTTCATTCTTTCTACAAACTTCTCTGCTGTCACTTTTGTAGCTAAATGAATTTTGTTATTATATGCAAATTTGGTTGTTCCTAACTAGTCTAGCCACTATTCCTGTCTATAATCAATAAAGACTCTCAGGTATTGTTCTAGCTCCTAATTGATCTACTCTATTTATCTATCTATTTGAAGATGATAGACTATTGACAGCTTTGTTTAGATCTCTAATAGCTCATTTAATTCTCTCATTATTCCTGCTATAAACTGTATCCCTTTGTCCAATGTACTATTTTCTAGAAGACCATGCAATTTCCAGATATAATCTCTAAATAACCTAGTAAGTCCTTCTACTGATATTTTCTCTGTAGTCGCTATGAAATATGCCATTTTACTAAATTGGTTACAAACTACTAGAATTACATTGTAACCCTGAGCCAAAGATAGCTTTGTAATGAAGTCTGCTAAAATATAACTCCATGATTTCTCTTTTCTGGAATTATATTGGGCATTAGCTTTCTTGCTGGGGCCTTACTTCTATTTTTATAATATTGACAAGTATTGCATCCATCTACATATTTTCCTACTTCCTTTGTAACTTCTAGCCACCAATAGTTTCTTGTTACCAGTTCCATTATCTTCTATCTTTCTCTATGTCCTTCTACTGGTGTATTGTAATATAGTTGTATTACCTCCTTCCTTAATTTCCCTTCTGGCACATAGATTTATCTCTCCTTTATAACTATCTCTTTCTCTATTGTTTACTTTTTATCCCTTAACATTTTTATCCTAGCTTTCTTTAGTCCTTTTACTACCCTAACTACTCTCTCATTTCCTTTTTACATCTTTTGAATTCTTTTTCTTAGATTGGCCTCTTCTACCAATATTTCTGTTCTTTTTATCCAACCCAACTTTATCAATGTCTGATCCTTATTATTATTTTCCACTTCTTTCTATTAATCTAGTCTCCAGCTCAATCTATCTGTCTTTCCCATACTCTTACCTAGAATATGCTTCAGAGTGAAGTCAAATCATGATAGATATAATATTCATCTAGCTTGCCTTCAATTCAGTTTCTGGCTAGTCATAAAGTACTAGAGGTTTTTATGATCTGTCTAGATTTCAAACCTTACTTTTGCTTCTTTCAAGTAATGCCTCTATACTTCTAAGCATTAAATTACCATCAATATCTTCTTGTCATGAATTTTATAGTTGGACTCTGGTACATTTAATAATTTGAAAATAAAAGCAACTAATCTTCATTTTTTGTCTCTATATTTGACTAACAGTACTCCCTCTGTTGTATAATCTAAAACATTAGCTTCTACTCTCATTTCCTTATCTAGGTTAAAAATGACCAGAACTAGCTTAGTTGTAAACATCTCCTTCAACCTTTTAAATACTTCTACTTATTCTTTTTTCCATCTTTACTTTTCTTTTTTTCTGACCAACTGATACAATAAAACTGTAATTCTAGCAAAGTCCTTAATAAACTACCTATAGTAGTTAACAAACCCTAGAAACTTTTGCACCTCTTTTACATTCTTTGGTACTGGCCAGCTTAATACTCCATCTACTTTTTCTTTTTGTATTTCAACTCCCCAGAAACTAATTACTATACCCAAGAATTCTATCTCTCTTACTTTCTATCAATACTTTTCTGGTTTGACAAATAGATCATTCTTCTCTAGCTTGCTTAACATCTCTTCTACTAATTCATTATGTTTCTCCTTTGTATCTGTAATAACTATAATATCATCAATGAATGTTGCTATATTCTTTTAATTAATCATATTGCAGAACAAATTGTTTATTATAGTTTGGAAAGTGGTAGAGGAGTTTGTTAATCCAAAATATATAACTATTAGTTTATAAACTCTGATATGTATTGTAAATACTGCTTTCTATTTGTTGTTCTTCTTAATTTTTCACATTGTTGTACCTCTATTTAAGGTCTAGTTTTGTGAACATTTTCTTCTTGCTTATTCCATCTAAAATATCTGCTATTAAAGATAATGAATATTCATTTTTCACTATTCATTGGTTAATATGGTAGTAATCCAGTACTATTCTCCCTTTTGCCATCTTTCTCTGCTACAAAGTGTACTGGCAAAGTCTGTAGCAACTTTAATGGCTAGATATACCCTTTTTGCAGTTGATCCTCCATAAATACTTGTACTTTCTCTCTTTTTTCCCTCAATAGAGAATATACCTTTACTTTTCTCAGCACAAACTCTTTTTTTAGTTTTATCACATAGTTCTATAGTTTTCTTGTGGATATTCTTTCTAACTTCTCTTTTCCAAATACTTTCTTTTACTTCTATAATCTTCTAGACACTAGTTCTTTTACCATTTTTCCTTTCTCTATCTTTCTCACTTGCTTTTTCTTTTACATTTCCTACTTTTTTTTTCTATATATAAATGGACACTGTATCATTTTTACTTTCTCTTTCTCCTAGTTGATCTCTAGATTGTGGGCAGCTAACCAGAGCATACTCAATATCACCTCTGTCTCTCTCAAATTGTATATATCTATTCATGCTCTCTTAACATGTCCTTTGAAGAACATATTGCACTCTACTTGATAAGTGATTACTCTTCTCACATTTACAGTTCTATCTACATTTTCTACTAACAGAGGATTTTTTAGTTTCTCTAGCTTGAATCCCTTTTCCTTTGTAAACTTTGTATTCATAAATAGATCCATTGCTCTACTATCCAATAGTGCTTTTACTGCTACTCTTTCATGACTTTCTAGCTTTTTCAGCCCTACTTCCATTTATACTTCTCTTAGTGGTTATAGTGTATACCATACATCTTTTACTCCTTCAGTATTATCTTAACAAGAAACTTTATTTTCTAGCTTCTCTGGACACAATATACTGTATATATTTAAGAAGGCCAGCTGGGAGCTCACTACTCTCTATTATTTTTTGTTGACTCTTACAGTATTTCTACTACTCTCCTCTCTTTTTCTTTTTTTTGCCAATAGTTTTTGGCCATATGGTCTTATTTTCAATACACATAGCATATTCAATCCTTCTTCCTTCCTCTATTGACATCTATTGTATTGGAGTCTCTTCTTAGCTCTTGTCCTCTTCAGTTGTTTAGTGCTTCTTCTCTAAAGTTCTGACCCCCTGCTCTCTACACAATTTGTCCTCCTCTACCTCTATATAATCCTTCTCCTAAGCTTTTTCTGGATTGTATATTTTCCTGTGGGTACATTGCACTTCTTTCCAGTATTCTCTTCTCTACTCTATTTTGCTTTTGGTTTCTATCCAACCTTACTAACCTTTTTTGCTACTCTTCTATTATACTAGGAGGGCTTTCTTGTAAAGATATAGCCAAGATGACTTAGTCCCACTTCTAGTCTGAGTTGACAAGAAGAACTCAATAGAGTTTCTATTAGATTGCTATATACTACTTATATACCTTCTGTATTTACTTTTATTTATAAAGTCCCATACATCTCTTTTGAGTCATCTCTTCTCATATGTCCATTGATTTCCTAATTAAAAGAAAAGAAAAGAAAAGAAATATAAATAATAACTTAGCCATTTGGCTATATTATGATATTTTTACTTCTATTAACTTTCTTTTGAGTGCTCATATTACATTTCTCTTTGGTTATCTTGGCTATTTATAGACTGATACCAGAGTTTTTGCTTTGTTTGTATTGTATATTGTATATTTTATTCAGAAGTATACTATTAGAAACTGTCCAATTAAGTAGTTTTCTCCTATCATAGGAACAGGTTCCATTATATAGTATCTATTCTAAGCTATATTAGTAGTAAAGTAGAATCACTTTAAGACCTCATCTTAAGCTAACACTTCCTCTCTTATAAAAGCAATAAGAACCCTCTATAGTTCCAATTTATCTCAGGAGCTATCTCTAGATGTAAAAATAGCAGTTGATGAACTGCCAGTAGTGAAAAAAGCTTCCTTTACTACTGTAACTAATAAGAAGAGCAAGAAAAGGTTCCCTCTTTCTACTAACACTTCTGTATCTTTTCAGAATGTATCTTCACTAGCAACTGTAGTCTCAAGAATGTCTTCCTCCCAAACAGCCAAGATAGGCTTTGGCCTCTACTTATTAAAGAAAGTATATGAGACTGAATGTAAGAAGATAGTGCTTAGTCAAAATTTCACCTAATTATTTCCATATTCTCTCTTTTCACTTAAATTTACTTAATTCACTTAAAAATTCTACAAATTTCAAATAAATTCAGAAAAATGTTGAAAAATTATAATTAACTTTCTTTTTTTTCTTTTATTTTAATAGAATTAAAATATAAATTTAATTATCAAAATCCTCCTATTTTTATATTCAACCCAAATTGGATATATAGGAGGAAAACAAACATATACAAATATATAATAATAGTACTAGCTTATTGAGTTTTCTGTTTTCAATTACTATCTTTTGTTCTCTTTTTTACCCCTTTACTTTCTCTATACCTTGACTAGATACTGGGCCCTAGATGTAAAGAAGATAGTATTCTATAGCTATAGTATAGGGTATAGTTGGTATGACTAAGCCTAGGTTTACTTTTCTAAGCAGACTGTTGTAATTTTTATATGCAAGAGAATAACAACTGCTTTTCAAGAGAGTTGTTGAGAGTAGAGATCTTCTTTTTAAAAGTAATAGTATATCTTTATTCTTAGGATAGTTATAAGTAAGACAGTAAAACAGTTGTAAGGAATGGATTCTATCAAATTAGAATGTAAAGAGAAAAGGACTGAGGAGTGAATACAGCAAGATCTCTATTATATCTTTTTAGCTTTTGTTCTGAATAGAAAAAAATAAAGGAAAAAAACAAAATTCTGCTTGACTTCTACACATGTTCCACAAAATCTTAAAAATACTATATTTAATTTGCACAAATATCAACTTGCTAAACAGCAACAAAACAACCCAGGAACCTAGAGTACAGATTATAGTATAAAAGCAGAAAGATAAAGACAGAGATAGATAGTAAAAGTCTAAATCAACTAGATAATAGAAAAATAGAAGAATAAAGATATAGATGCTTTTGATTATAAAGAGTAACAGAGAGAGAGTGATGGAGATCTATATATAGACCAAAACATACAGAAAGATTTTCTGAGAGTTGTGAGTAATAAAAAATTTAAGTACTACTACTTAATAGGTTTTAACTGAATAATATTATAGGATATTGAAAATGAAATGTTCAAAAATTTATAATGTGGTGCTCAATTATAGTCTATGGCAGACTATCTACAACAAATAGTTTATATTGGTCCCAAAGACTATAATTGTTCTATCACTGACAGAAAATATTATCAGTATTGGAAAAAAAATCTAACCTAAGAGAAGAAAGAACTTGATATAAATTGCTTGTAACCAACTTTCAAATAATACGTCCAGATCTGATGACCTATCATATCTAGAATACGAAATTCACAAAAACTAAGAGAGATAAAACTGATGAACTATTTATAGAAACAGAAAAAAGAAACTAAAAAAGTTCATAGAGGTTTAAGAAACAAGTGATTCTGGAAAGCAAAAACAAATACACTAGAGTGCTTCTTTAGAAACTTGATAAAGTCCTTAACCAATAGTAATGGATTAGTCAAGGGAACATGAGTAAACCAATAATAGTCAGTAAAGATATGTTAATATATTTCTACTTAGTAATGGTTACACAGATACTAAGTACACTCTATAGGAAAAAAGCACTATTTGAACTCTTCAATAGGAGCATAGTTGAGAATGGCTCTAGTTGTCCTAGTATACAATATGATTGACTTGCTAATAAAAAGAAGCTAGCTACTACCTTTGGTATAAAAGGGCTGGAGAGGCTTATAATTATTACCTTTGAGAGAAAGAAAGTAGTGATTTTAATATAAGAGATAGTTGAAGAAAGTTCTTTAGGTATTCAGACATAAAGCAATATTCTTAGAATGAAGAGTATCAAGAGAAGTAGATGAATATTGACTAGCAGCAATCTAAGTGTTAGTAGCATCTTCATGCACCAAGAAGTAAAGATAAAAATAATCATATAATTCAGATATAATAGTTTTTCTATACTAAAATTCTATATACTTAAGAGTTTAACTAGAACCAAAAAGCTATTATTGCAGATAATATTCTACTATCTGTTCTTCAGTCTATATATTATCTACCTGCTGGCTAACTATTTCTAGAGATTGATATACAGTATATTGACTTAGATATGCTGTCTATTATCTATTCTTACTATTATGCTCTTTCTTTTGACTGTGAAAAACTTATATCTTCAAAAGTCAATTGTTCCAAGTTTAGAATATATTATCTATAAGAACAAATTTAGCTGCCATCTTTGTAAGCTTTTACTGGAGTTTGCAAAATTACTTGACAGGAGATAACTATTGCTCTAGAGAATTCTATAATAATATTCAATAGTATAATGCAGCATTTACAATAACTTCAGTAAGAGTGAAAATTGACAACTCTATTACTAAATAGTCAGATCCTTACTATTTCAAGATCTAAGACAAACTATACCATCTCACAGGTACTTTCCTCTAATATGGTGATTATGATCTTGTTTATGTACAAATCTATATCTTGGACATAATAGAACAGTTGAATATTAAAAGAAATAATAACAGAAACCTTAATTCTGTAGTAATAGATGATATTTAAACAATGCTCCTAGACATCCATTCATATATAGATTGATATTGTTATGTCTATAAACTTATTAGAGAAGGGCCAGTTGATAAACAACAAGAAATTAGGATTAGGTTACATATTGATTTAAAAACTCATAATTTATCTACTGTTAAAGAAATTGCAGTTATTATTCCAGAGAAAGAAGTTTATCATACAATGGATAATAGAAATATAGTATTATAGACAAGAGAAGAATGACTTGAACAAATTAGCCAAAACTGTTCTTCATATGCTGTTTTCCATTATGTTCTGTTATTTCTAAAGGGGGTGAATAAATGGTATTCAAAAATTCTAATTTGTAGTGCTCAACTAAGAGAATCTAAGAAAGTATATAAGATAGATATAGGATAATAACACTGAATAAGTCTTATCAAGACTTATCTAAATCTTACTAATTGTTATTTCATTAACTTATTTTCTCTTTATACTCTAAATTATACTCTAAAAAATCCAGAAAAAAATAGTACTTAAGACTAGAACACATATAATAGATTATAGATAGTTTAAGGAACTGAAATAGACTAACTGAAAGACAATTTAGATAAAAATAATAATGAAAAATGATGAAATTACTAATCTATCAATTAGTAGATATATTATAAAACAACTCCTAGGAAGGAAAATATTTCTCATATATTTATCAACTTGATAGAGAACATCTAAGAATATAATATAGAAAAAGATATGAATAGCATGGGAAGGATTATGTAAGATATAGATAGTTTTTAGTAAGGGTCATGCAATTATAGAAGATAAGTACATAGACCATCTAATATTTGTATAAGTACCTAGGGGAATCCAATAAGGAACTTTATTGAGTTCTTTCTAAACAACCACCTCAGTTGAGCTCTAAGTCCTTATGACTTTACACTAATACAAGAACTCAATCTCCATTGTTAACCCTGCATCTTATAGCCTCAACATCCCTATTCCTACTTATTCTCTCATTATTCTTGCTAATAAGCACAATACTCAAAAGCTTTTTGAAAAGTGGACCCTAGCTGTAAAGAGAACTTTACTATCAGTTAGAGACAGTAGATAGATAGCCTGGACAAAACTCATGTCTCTGTCTGAGACCTGATCTCTATATTAAGTGAGCTCGTATTTAGTCTTTCACTATCAGCTCCATACTACTAGTCTATTATGATTAGTCTATATAAGAGAACAATGGTAATCTTCTAAAGGTCTGTCTAGCTTAGGGGTTTCTTTCTTAGAGATAGTATTGTTTCACCCTTCTTAGTTAGTAGTTAACTATAAGTTCAGACAAAGAAGACCACTCATTCTCTTATGAGGAATCATTACCATTACCATTACCACCACTGTCACATATGTTCTGCCAACAACAACAACAACAGCAACCTATGGGGCAATCTGCCACCCCTGTACTATAGACTTTATCTACTAGGAAGGAACAACTTCTTACCCTTATCACCGGCCTGCAATAGTAGGTAGCTATCCTATTACAACAAAATAGAGGAGCTAGAGTAGAGGTGGCAAAACCTCTATTATTTAGTAGAAGAATGAAGGAAGTGAATGTATTTATTAACACAACTTACTTATATTTGAGTATAAAGATAATAGGAGAATTGGAAGCAACAAAGATAACCTGGGTACTATCCTATGTGCAGAAGAGGGTAGCAGAGGTATAGAAGGATAACCTATTGGATGAGTTATTAAAAGAGGAATCAGAGACAAAGACAGCAAAAGAATTGTTTAGTAAAATGAAGAATGAATTTGGAGAAATAGCAGAGAAAGAACAAAAGATAGAACAACTGAGGACAATTGAGCAAGAAAGGAGAATCTACAATAAATATGTTCAGGAATTCAAAAAGATGGCATGAGAAAGCAGCTATGAGGGATGTTCTCTTATTGAAGAATTCAAGAGGGAGTTAAGTAGAGCACTTAGGAGGAAGTTGGCAGAAGCAGAAAGCCCTTCCAGTACAATAGAAGAATAGCAAGAGAGGGCAATAAGATTAGATAGGAATCAGAGGTAGAGTAGAGCAGAGAAAAGGATGTTAGAGAGAAATACAGTATACCTACAGAGAAATGTACAGTCTAGAGGAGGGTTTGGGGGAGGATCATATAGAAGAAGGGGGAGACAGATCATATAGAGGCCAGTATAAAGGAGAATATCAGAATAGAGGGGGACAGCCAGGACCAGCAAGGGACCCCAATGCAATGGAGGTGGACAGAAGAAAAGAAGGAGATAGAACATGCTTTGTATATAGAAAGTAGAGCCATATAGCCAAGAATTATTGACAAAGAAAGAGAAGAGAGAGGAGGATAGTGGAAATGCCATAAGAGTTGGCAAAAGATAATGGAGGACAGTGAGCTCCTAGCTGGTCTTCTCAAATATGTACAGTGTATTATGCCCAGAGAAACTAGGAAATAAAGTTTCTTGTCAAAGCAACACTAAGGAAGTAAGAGATATGTGGCATATACTATAGCTACTAAGAGAAGTATGAATGAAGATAGAACTAGAGAAGTTGGAAAACTATAAAGGAGTGGCAGTTAAAGCACTACTCAATAGCAGTGCAACTGGGTTATTCATAGATGCCCAATTTACAAAAAGAAAAAGGTCCAACCTAGAAAGGCTAAAAACTCTGCTGTTGGTAAGAAACATAGATGGAACAGTAAACATAGAAGGAGCAATTACATATCAGGTTGAGTGCAATATGTTCTTCAAAGAATATATAGAAAGAGTAAGAATAAATGTATGTAATCTGGAGAGGATAGAGGTAATATTGGGTATGCCATGGTTAGCTGTCTATAACCTAGAGATAGATTGGAAAAAGAGAGAGATAAAGATAACAAAATGTCCATTTATATATGGAAAAAAGAAACAAGGAGAAAAGGAAAAAGGAAGTGGAGGAGTTGGTGCCAAAAAGATTTTGGAAATAAAAAAGAGTGTTTGGAAAAGTAGAGTCAGAAAAAATGCCAGTACAAAAAGCCTAGGATCACACAATCAAGTTAAAAGAAGGCTTTATGTCTAAAAAAGAGAAGGTATACTCATTGTTGAGAGAAGAGTGAAAGGTACAAGTATTCATGGAAGATCAATTGTAAAAAGAATACATTTGACTATCAAAATCTCCATAGACATTACCAGTACATTTTATAGCTAAAAAAAATGGCAAGTGATGAATGGTACAAGATTATAGGCATATGAACCAGTAGACTATCAAGAACAGGTATCCATTACTATTGATCACCAATATCTTGGATAGAGTAGACAGTAAAAGAGTTTTTATGAAGCTAGACTTGAGATGGGGGTACAACAATATCAGAATCAAAGAAGAGAACAAATAGAAAGCAGCATTTACAATACATATTAGAGCCTACAAGCCAACCATAATGTATTTTGGGCTCACAAACTCCCCTGCTATCTTTTAGACAATGATAAACAATCTGTTCCATAACATGATAAATTAAGAGAATACAGCCACCTTCATAGACAACATCATTGTAGCAACAGAAACAGAAAAGAAACATAACAAAATAGTAGAGAAAGTGTTAAAATGACTTGAAGAAAATAATCTCTTTGTAAAGCCAAAAAAGTATAGGTAGAAGGTGAAGAAGGTGGAGTTTCTAGAAGTAGTAATAGGACCAAAGGGAGTAGAAATACAGAGGGAAAAGATAGAAGAAGTTCTAAGCTGGCTAACACCAAGAAACATAAAGAAGATGCAAAAGTTTCTGGGACTTGCCAACTACTATAGGTGATTTATTAAGAACTTTGCAAAACTTGCAGTACCACTACATGTGTTAGTCAGAAAGGAGGAGAAGTGGAGATGGAAAAAAGCACAGGAGAAGACATCCAGAAAGCTAAAAAAGACCTTTACAACAGAGCTAGTCTTGGCAATACTAGACTTAAACAAAAAAATATGAGTGAAAGCAGATGCATTGGACTATGCAACAGAAGGAGTGTTGTCAACAAAGTATGGGGATGGAAAATGGAGGCTAGTAGTCTTTATCTCTAAGACACTGAACACAACAGAACAAAACTATGAGATTCATGACAAAGAAATGTTGGCAGTAATTTGATGTCTAGAAGCATAGAGGCATTACCTAAAGGGAGCAAAAATGGAGTTTAAGATCTAGATGGACCATAAAAACCTCCAGTATTTCATGATAAGTCAAAAGTTAAACTGGAGACAAGTCCAGTAGGCCTTATACCTGTCACACTTCAACTTCACTTTAAAACATGTTCCTGGGAAAAGCATGGGTAAAGCCAATAGACTGAGTTAAAGGGCAGATTGGCAGAAAGAGATGGAAAAAAATAACAAAGATAGAATACTAATCAAGCTAGAGTGGGTAAGGGAAGTAGAAATACTAGTAGAAGATGGAAATCTAAAAAAAAGAATTAAGAAGGTGTAGGAAGAGGATGAAAAAGTAATAAAAGTAGTAGAAGAACTAAAGAAAGCAGAAATAAAAAGCCTCTGAGATGAGGAGTGGTTGATAAAGAAAGAAGTAGTTATGAAAGAAGGACAAATATATGTCCCAGAAGAGAATCTAAGAAGAGAGATAGTATATCTATACCACAATATGCTAGTAGAAGAACATGAGGGAAGATGGAAAACAACAGAGTTGGTTACAAGGAATTACTGATGGCCAGGAGTTACAAAGGAAGTAGGGAAATATGTAAATGGATGCAATACCTGTCAGTAATATAAAAACAAGAGTGAGGCTCCAACAAGGAAACTTATGCTAAACAATCCCAGAGAAATTATAGAGTTATATTTCAGCTGACTTCATTACCAAACTATCTCTGGCTCAAGGTTACAATGTAATTTTTGTGGTTTGCAACTGTTTCAGTAAAATAGTATATTTTATAGTAACTATAGAGAAAACATTGGCAGAAAGGCTTGCTTAGTTTTTAGGGATCATATTTGGAAATTATATGGCCTTCTAGAAAGTATCATATCAGATAGAGGGGTATAGTTTACAACAGAAATAATGAAGAAACTGAATGAGTTGTTGAGGATCCAGACAAAGCTGTCAACAGTCTATTATTTCTAAACAAATAGACAAACAGAAAGAATCAACTAGGAACTAGAATAATATCTAAGGGTCTTTATCAATCACAGACAGAAACAGTGGCCAGATTGGCTAGGGACTGCTGAATTTGCATATAATAACAAAATCTAGGAAAAGATAAAAGCAGTATTAAAAAAAGTGCAAAAGGAGATAAAGAAGTATATAGATAGGAAGTGAAGTGAAGGAGAAAAGTATAAAGTTGGGAACTTAGTACTATTAAATACAAAGGATTTCAAATAGCAGATGATAGGAAGGAGGTCGGAGAAGTTAACAGAATGATTTGTGGAGCCTTACAAAGTCAAAGAAATTGTCTCAACCAATGCTATAGAATTAGAATTACCTAGTTCTATTAAAATACACCCTGTAGTCAACATAAGTTGAGTACAATTGTACAGGCCCCAGGTAGAAGGACAAAGGAAAACTTTACCAAAACCAGTTATCATCAAAGAAGAAAAGGAATTCAAGGTAGAAAAAATACTAAACAAAAGAATAGTCAGGGGAAAGGAAAAATTCCTAGTACAATAAAAAGGGTATACAGTAGAGGGAGACACTTGGAAAAGTAGGAAAAACCTGAAAAATGCAAAGAAGCTAGTTGAAGAGTTTGAAAGGAAGTATGAGAAAGAAGCTGAAGAAGTAAGGCAATAGAAGAAAGAAGATGACAAAAAAGAGTTCTCAAGAGAACTCCCAGGGAGGTTTATAGCAAAAGTACTATAGAGGTGGTCAAATAAAAAATACAAAAGACAAAGGGAAAAAAGATAGAAGGAGAACTGAAAACAATGGAAAAATTCCTCAGGATGAGAAAACTTAAAAGGGAAACTATGTTATAAGACAACTTTCAGAAAGGAAAATATTTCTTATACATTTATCAACTTGATGAAGAACATCCAAGAATACAATGTGGGAAAAGATATGAATAGCATGGGAAGGATTATATAAGATATAGATAGTTCTTAGTAAGGGTCATACAATCATAGGAGGTAGATATATAGACTACCTAATATTTGTATAAGTATCTAGAGGAATCTAATAAGGAACTCTATTGAGTTCTTTCTGAACAACCACCTCGGTTGAACTCTAAGTCCTCATGACTTCACACTAACAAGATAGTTACTTTCACATCTTAGATCATTGTAGATATACCTTGTCTATAATAACCTCCTTTTCTACTATAAAAGAGAAAATAATAGTATTCTCTTTCAGCAAGACAGTTTTATACTCAAGTATTGAAGTATATTGATTTTTGTAGCTATTTCTTGATACTACTGGCATTTTGTGACTAATCCTACTATGACTACTTTGATTGTTTAGTTAACATAGTGTTTGGTTCTATCACTACTTTGATTGGCATCAGTTAACATTACTTTATTAAGTTGGTACTATCACTACTATTGATTGACTTGATTGTTGGCATATTATTATTGAAATACTATTGGTAGATCCTTAAAATTACTTACAGTAAGCATATTAGCTTAATAAATTATAGAGAAATTAGAAAATTGATATTTAAATTGCTGGCAATCCTTTATTATTGGATACTACTACTAGACCCTTATCATCACTCCCAGTAAGTTTATTGCTTCTATAAATTGTGAAAAAATTAGAAATATTAATATTAATTATTAGCAGTATATTATTGTGTTTATTTATTGAATACTATTGAAAAACTCCTTTATTATTTACATATAGTAAGTCTACTGAGCATATAAATCATAAAAAATGCAAAATTTAACATAAATTATAGATAGAACCTTACTGTATTTATTTATTAAATACTACTATAAGCTGTATAAGCTTTAAATTACCCAAAGTAAGAATAGTATTTTGATTTAAGTAAAAGAATATGAACTAATTGGTTGTTAGTAAAAAAACTATCATTATATACAGATGGATTCTATTGAATTAAAACATTAAGCCAAAAGAGCTAAAGAATAAGTACAATATAATATAATTGTTCTAGAAAACCATCATCTATCTGTTTTACTCTAAAATATCTCTTTTGCTTTTGTTCTAAATAAAGGAAAAGAAAGAAAAGGGCATTATAAGACCTCTTTATCTGTTATACAAAATCTTGATGATGCTATACTTGATCTGCACAAATAATAGCTTGCTAATTAACAAGTTCAAAGATTAACTAATGATATACCACAAAATATAAGAAATAGTATTTCTACTTTGAACTATCTACAAGTACTAGAAAAAGAACAGTAGAGAAATA
This sequence comes from Leucocoprinus sp. KB1807203, assembly GCA_019327925.1. Lineage (NCBI taxonomy): Eukaryota > Fungi > Basidiomycota > Agaricomycetes > Agaricales > Agaricaceae > Leucocoprinus > Leucocoprinus sp. KB1807203. The sequence continues at coordinate 29,212 of JAHTMQ010000162.1, forward strand.
AGCTGCTAATACAAGCTATAAATAGATAAGAGCAGGAAAAAGTAGCTCAAGTATATAGAGAGGAGACTTTGAGAGCAAAAATAAAAAAACAAAAACAAGTAGAAAGAAACCAGTTATTACAGTAGCATAGATTAATAGAACAATTGGAAGTACTACAAGCAAAAAAAAGAGTCTGTTCAAATAGTTCAAATCAATCAAATAATAGAGAAGTGGAGGAATGAGGATATAGATGTTCTTGATTATAAAGAATATTCTAACAGTTGTAAGTGACATATTTGACTGATTGTTGATACATAAATATTGACCAGATATAATAGGATATTGAAGAAGAAAATATTCAAGATTTACATATAGAAGATGATATAATTAAGGTATTATATTTTTTGAACACCCAAATCCTATATACTTAAGAATTAAACTAGAATCAAAAAACTATTACTCTAGATGACATTCCACTACCTATTATTTAGTTTATATATTATCCACTAGCAGAACAACTATTTCTAGAAGCCAATATACAATATGGTAACTTAGACATCTAAGAAAGTATACTGCATTACATATGGGATAATAGATGATACATATATATATCTAATTATTCCTATATCTTTTTTTTCACTCAAAAATTCCAATAAATTCATTAAAAATTAGAAAGAAATTCAGGAAAATCAGAAAAAGAAACAGAAAATTAGAAAAAGTATTAGAGGAAGGAAGTATAGTATACTGTAGACTATTGGAGAAAAGAAATATAGTAGACTAGAGATAATACTACTGGAAGTTATTGAAAGAAGAAAATATAGCAAATTACAAACTGTTAGAGGAAAGAAGTATAATGGACTGCATACAATACTACTGACTATACATACTGCAGACAAGAGTATATTGGAGAAAGGAAATATAGTACACTATAAACAATACTAAGACTATTAGAGAAAGAGAACATAGCAATCTGACAGATAATACTGTATACTATTATATAGACTGTTAGAAGTAGAGAGCATAGCAGCCTACTAGATAATACAATATTAACTTCACTCAGAATTAGTAAAGAGTTTAGGTTAGACCAGAGATCTAGATAAAAACCTTATCTATTATATATACAAAACTGAACATGGGATGATATTTGCTTAGCTAATGCTTAGCTAATGCTTAGCCAATGCTTTACAAGCATTTGTTAGTACACTTGCTCTTTTTTTCTATAAATTCAACAAAATTTATTAAAAATTTGTATAAATTTAGAAAAAATCAGAAAAAACTGTAAATTGAAAAAAGAAAGTATAATATACTATAGACTATTGGAGAAAAGAAGTATAAAGGACTAGAGACAATACTACTAGAAGTTATTAGAGAAAGACAGTATAGTAAACTAAAAACTATTGGAGAAAAATAGTATAGCAAATTATAGATAAGACTACTAGCAGTTATTGAAGAAAGGAAGTATAGCGAACTACAAACTATTAGAGAAAAGAAGTATAACAAACTACAGACAACCTACAATCTACTTACTATATACATTATAGACAAACTGTTGGAAAAAAGTATAGCATACTATAGACAATATTAAAACTGTTGGAGAAAGGAAGCATAGTATCTAATAGACAACACTATATACTATTATACAGACTATTGGAGGCAGAGAGTACAGCAACCTGCCAGATAATACAATATTAATTTCACTTGGAATTAATAAAGGGTTTAAGTTGGACTGAAGATCCAAATGAAAACCTCATTTAGTAAGTATGCTATATTATGTATAGAATGATAATTAATACATATATGTATCTAATTATTTTTACACCATCTCTTTTTACTCAATTTACTCAATAAATTCATTATAACTTAAAAAAACTCAGGAAGAATTTTAAAAAATTATAATTGACTTTTTCTTTTCTTTTCTTATTTTAATAGAATTTAAATAAATAAATTTAATCAGAACAACCCTTTTGTTTTTATAATTCAACCCAAATTACATATGTAAGAGAAAAATAAATATATATAAATATATAGTAATACTGCTAGTTTATTGATTTCTCTGTTTTCAATCATTATCTCCTATTCTTTCTTTTTGCTCTTTTACCCTTCTACTTTCTCTATACCTTGATTGAATACTGGGCCCTAGGTATAAAGGAAACAGTACTTTATAGCTATGGTATAGAGTGTAGTTAGTATGACTAAGCTTAAGTCTATCCTTTTAGACAGATAGTTTTCTTAAGTAATATTGTAGTAGTATATTTGTATACTCTTCTATTAGTAACCTGGTACTTGGGATCTATTATGATTCTTATATACAAAAGAATAATAGTTGTTTTTTAAAAGAGTTGTTTAGAGTAGAAATCTTCTTTTTAGAAATAATAGTATACTTTTATTTTTAGAGTAGTTATAAGTAAAACAGTAAGATAATTGTAAAAGATGGATTCTATTGAAGAAAAATATTAAGCTAAGAGAGCTAAGGAGCAAGTATAACAATAGATAGTTGTTTTAGAGAACTATTATCTATCTACTTTACTCCAAAATATTTCTCCAACTTGTTACAGTTGTACTATAGACTAGTAGTCATATACTGTATAGTTTACCACTATATCAAAAAGACAACATCAGCAAGGCTACTTGTTAATAAGGGTCCAGCTATTTATATAGTTCTTTGAACAGGTATTTTGTTATACCTCTATGTCACTATTTAGTAGTCACTTTGTTGTGACACAACTCTTATTTGGAATAAAGATAGTGGAAAGAGAAAAAGAAGACAATTTTATATAACTCCTACATATGTTCCATAAACTCTTGAGGATGTCATACTTGATTTGCATAGATATCAACTTGCTGAGCAACAACAGAAAACAATTCAGGAATCTAGAGTATATATTACAATAGTAGAAGTAGAAAGACAGAGACAAGTAAATAATGTTCAAATTGATTAAATAATGGAAGAATAGAGAAATGAAGATGCAAATGCTCTAGATTATAAAGAGTAGCAAATTTTTGAAAACAGAGGGGATAATAGAGATCTATATGTTGATAGAAATATGCAAAAGAATATTATAATCAACCTTATATCACACAGAAGTTCTCCATAAGGCTTAGATATGTCTTACTTCTTTTATTAATATTTTTCTATTTGTATAGTAGCTTAGTCAGTACTTCATTGTTGGTATATGTTCTTTACTCAGCAGACCTCATGTCTACCATATACTCTCCTCACCCCTACCTTATAGTATATATATATATATAGCAGTAGGCACCCATCTGTATTCCCTATGCTTTACCAATTGTATTATTCCCTTCTCCTTTACTCTCTAACTTATTTTCAAGTCTTTATTGAGTATTACAACCTGAGTTATTTCTTAAGGTTGTAACATTTAGTAAAGTATTATTGATTTATCTTGTAACTGAAAGAATGGTATTTTAGCAGACTGGCTGTTGGTATATTGCAAAAATTGCTGTTGAATATACAATTGGAGCACAAAAGGTTAAAAACCTCAAAGAATGACTCAGCTCAGTTTACATTAGTAAAAAACAGTCAGAGTACCAAGAGTCCAAAGAATAGGACATACAAGAAATAGAATTAGAAGCCAATGAAATAGACAGTTAAAAAGAACTTAATGAGTTAAGTGATGTACTATTAGTAGAACAATCCAAAAAGAATATGTCCAGAATATGAGCAAGTATACCAGCATCAGTAGCTAGAATAGCATCAGCATCAGTACTAACAGAAATAGTAAACTACAAATCAATGGTTTCAGAACCTGAATAGTTCAATAGAGACAGAAAGATGTTTGAAGATTGGTGAAAAGCAATGAAGCTCTATTTAAAAGCCAACAAGGTCACAGACACTGAAAAAAAAATCATAACAATATTAGATAGATTTAGAGAAGGAATGTTATGAGAGCCCCAAAAGGGGAAAAGTTTTCCAAGCATTTGAACACTTAATCCAAAACCTCAAGACATACAATAGGGTTAAAGATATAAATAGTGTAGGAACTAGGGTCATGTGACAAGGTCAGGTAATCACAGAACATTCTGGAAGAATATAACTAAGAGTACAGCCACTGTAAAAGTAGTATAAGTAGAAGTCCAATCCAATAAAGAACTCTATCAAGTTCTTTTTGAACATCCATCTAGGGTGATCACTATCAGCTCTATACTACCAATCTATTGTGACCAGTCTATGCAGGGGAACAACGGTAACCTCTTAAAGGCCTATCTAGCTTAGAGATTCCCTTCTTAGAGATAATATTGTTTCACCCTTCTTAGTCAGTAGTCAGTCATAAGTACAGATGAAGAAGACCATTCATTCTCCTACAAGGAATCATCACCATTACCATTGCCATTGCCAATGTCTTGCCAACAACAACAGCAACAGGGGGAATACCCCTCAGTACCCATTCCTCTCCAAACCAAAGAGGAACAATTCCTCGCCATGATTGTGACCCTGCAGCAGCAGGTCAACACCATGTTCCTTCAGCAACAGAGGAGCAGAGTAGAAGTCACAAGACCTCAAGTTTTCAGTAGGAAGATAGAAGAGGTAAGTGCATTTATTAACACGGCTTGCCTATATATTAGAATGAAGATGATAGAAGAAGCAGTAGTGACCCAGGTAGCCTGGGTGTTGTTATATATACAGGAAGGAATAGTGGAAGCATAAAAGGATAACTTGCTGGATAAGCTGGCTAAGGGAGAGTCAAAAGTGGAATTGGTAGAGCAGCTGTTCACAAAGATAAAAAATGACTTTGGGGAAACATTGGAGGAGAAAAGGAAAATAAAACAGCTGAGAACAATTGAGCAAGGAGGGAGGACCTACGATAAGTATGTATAGAAATTCAAAAAGGTCACTAGGGGGAGCAGCTATGAGGGAAGACCCCTTATCAAAGAATTCAAGAGAAGGTTGAATGGAAGTATTAGGAGAAAGCTGGCAGAAGCAGAAGAACCACCAACTACCATTGGAGAGTGGCAAAAAAGAGTGGTGAGGCTGGATAGAAATCAGAGGCAAAGCAGAATGGAAGAGAGGATGTTGGGGAGAAATACAGTATGCCCAGGGAGAAATGCATAGCCTAAAGGGGGAGGATTGTATAGAGGAAGAGGGGGGCAAATAACATAGAGAACGGAAGAAGGGTATAGAGGAGGAAATACACTCAATAGAGGGGGAACTCAAATGGGTCCAAGAAGAGACCCAAATGCAATGGATATAGATAGAGGAAAAGAAGAAGACAGGACATGCTACGTATGTGGGAAGTGAGGCCATATGGCCAAAAATTGTTGGGAAAGGTATAAAGGAAGAATAGTAGAAAATTGGTCCTATTTGATGTCAACATAGAACAAACCTTCTTTCTTTGTTGTAGAAAATAATGTTGGGCCATTCAGGATTTTAACTAATACTGTATTGTCAGCAACTGAGAAGAAAGTGTCTGCTCCACTCTCAAGTATTTTAGAAACTGAGATCAAGTTTGATTGAAGACTTGGAGTATATACAGTGTTGTTGAGGGTAATGGTCCTCAATTTTCTGTCTACTCTGGTGTTAAACTTGACAGTACCCCTTCCAAGAATAATAAAAGTGAATTCTATAATAGCTTAGAAATGCTCTGATTTAGGAGAGAATCTGATATGAAAAGAGATTTGTCAGCAAAGCAATGGTCACTGGTACCTGAATTGATAATAGTGACAATACTTACTAGATGCAGTCAAGAAATTTGAAGTATAGATAGACTACAAAAATTTCAAATATTTCAAAAAACCATATAAGCTTAATGGACAATAAGCAAAATGGTATTTGAAACTACAAGACTATAACTTTACATTACACCATATTCCAGAAAAGACAAATATGAAAGCAGATGTACTTTCAAGATGAGAAAAAGTGGACACCAAGGATAACAACCAGGACATATAAATGCTAAAAGAAGATTTATAGTTATAAAGAACAATAACAGAAACACTAATAGTACTGCTTAGAACTGGATACTTTGAAGTCAATGGAGGAGAACTAAAAGAATGCATAAAGAAACTACAAACAAGAGAAAAAGAGGTAATAAAAGAATTAAAAAAGAAAAATAAACAGGCATGGAAAGAAGATGGAATTATTTACATAAACAGAAAAATCTACATACCCAGAAATCACCCACCTGTATTCTCTATGCTTTACCAATTGTATTATTCCCTTCCCCTTTACTCTCTAACTCATCTTCAAGTCTTTATTGAGTGTTGCAACCTGAGTTACTCCTTAAGGCCATAACAGAGAATCTCCTTAGAGTTATAAGTCACATATCTAATAATCATTGATAAATGGATCTAACTGAATATATTACAGAATGTTGAAGAAGAAAATATTCAAGAGTTACATGTAGATGATAATATAATTCAGATATGATAGTTTTTCAACAACAAAACTTTATATACTTATATATTATCAGAATCAAGAAGCTATTGTTGCAGATGATATTTCACTATCTGTTTTCTATCCTATACTTTATCCACCTACTAAACAGCTATTCTTAGAGACTAATATTCAGTATATGAACTTGGGAATATTGGCTGTTATTTGTTCTTATTGTTATGCTCCCCTACTGGTTGATCTTCCTATCTTACTAGAGAATATCCACTTTAGAAAAAAGGTTCTTAAATATAATAGTGATAAAGAGGGTGCTTTTCTTTCTTTAGTTAATATGGGGCTTTATGCTCTCAACTTCTTAGATCTGGACTCACTCTCTGAAGCTGTCTCTAGAGTATTTACTAATACTTGGGAGGCTAATGCTAGGTCCATCACTGTTACAATTCAATCCAAGGAGTAGTAGAATAATAAGTATAGGAGTGTACTTGAGTCTTACAAATGTATAAGAGCCAGAGAGGACTGGTACTCATTTTGCTCTACTACAAGGAGTACTAAATGATCTTTTTTTGACAACAGGATTGCAAAGATTGCATCTACTAACAAGTGCTCATGGGATCTTATGAGTTGGGTCAAGCAGTATAAGTTACTTGCAGTGGAGGCTATTCAGTATCAAGGCCTCCTCTGCAATTTTCTTCCTAACCTGTGGCATGCTCTTTATTGATCATATAATGTAGCAGCTAACCATCCTTTTCAGTTAAATATTCTAGATGATGTCCCTTGCCTAGCCTCTTGGCCATGGGTGTCTTTCTTCATACTAAAGTTAAACAAGACCCTTAAGGCCTGTTTTAACATTTCTGCTCTAGATTCTGATTATGTTACTTGGTGCTATTTCAAGAGTATTCTTGCTAATAATATTTGTGCAGCTGGCATTCTCTCTTTGGCCAACTTCTGTATTACTCTATGGCACTGATCTTATTACTTCAAGGAGTCAGTCTCTGTCATTATTCCCAAGCCAGGCAAACTGGCTTACAACACTTCTAAGGCCTTTTAGCCTATTGTTCTACTCAACACACTGGGCAAGCTCATTGAGAAGATGATTGCTTGGCAACTTCAATTTGATGCTATCAAGCATAGTGTTCTTCATCCTAACTAACTTGGTAGTATCTCTCAGAGATCTACCAAGAACACTGGGCTCATCTACTTGGTCCACTCTAGCTGGGCCAAAGACCTCAAGACCAGTATGGTGGCTTTTAACATTGCTCAATTCTTTTCTTCTCTGAATCACAGTATACTCACTGCAGTTCTTCAACACTCTGGCTTTACAGACTGCTTAGCTGATTTCTTCTCTGACTATCTTGTAGGTAAATCAACCTAGTACTCCTAGAATTCCTTTCTCTCTGATGTCTGTGATGCAGATGTTGGTGTGAAGCAAGGCTCTGCTCTCTCTTCTATCCTTTCTGTGCTCTATATTGTGTTGCTACTTCATCTCTTTGAACAATGGACCCAGGCCCTCAACTTAGATACTTCCATTCTCTCTTGTATAGATGACAGTCTCTTGGCCTCCCAGAAAACAATGTATGACAAAACCCTACCAGAGCTTTCTTGTAGTTATAGTGTAATTACAGACTTGATGGGTTCTTTTGGCTTGATCATGGAGCATAACAAGTCAGAGATCTTTCACTTCTCTAGAGCACACAATAACACCAACTCAGAGTTGGATCTCTCAGCTATTGGTACATGAGAAAGCTCTAGCAGAGTTTTGTCATACATTGTTTTCTGGGAGGCCAAGAGACTGTCATCTATACAAGAGAGAATGGAAGTATCTAAGTTGAGGGCCTGGGTCCATTGTTCAAAGAGATGAAGTAGCAACACAATATAGAGCACAGAAAGGATAGAAGAGAGAGCAGAGCCTTGCTTCACACCAACATCTGCATCACAGACATCAGAGAGAAAGGAATTCTAGGAGTACTAGGTTGATTTACCTACAAGATAGTCAGAGAAGAAATCAGCTAAGCAGTCTGTAAAGCCAGAGTGTTGAAGAACTGCAGTGAGTATACTGTGATTCAGAGAAGAAAAGAATTGAGCAATGTTAAAAGCCACCATACTGGTCTTGAGGTCTTTGGCCCAGCCAGAGTGGACCAAGTAGATGAGCCCAGTGTTCTTGGTAGATCTCTGAGAGATACTACCAAGTTAGTTAGGATGAAGAACACTATGCTTGATAGTATCAAATTGAAGTTGCCAAGCAATCATCTTCTCAATAAGCTTGCCCAGTGTGTTGAGTAGAACAATCTACCTTCATGGAGGTGGGCTTAACAGTAGCCATTGTAGCTGGCTAAGAAGGAGGAGGTGCTCTTGAGACCACCAATACTGGTGGAGGCATATTTTGAGAAGGTACAGGAGTGTTAGTAGAGGAAGAGGGTCTTTTTTTGCCCTTGCTCTTTTTGTTAGTTACAGTAGTAAAGGGAGCTTCTTTTACTACTAGTAGTTCATCAACTATCATTTCCACATCTGGAGATAGCTCTTGAGATAATTTAGGACCATAGAGAGTTCTTATTGTCTCTACAAAAGAAGGAGCATTAGCTTGTGGTAAGATCTTAAAGTAATCCCATTCCACTGTAGATACAGTCTGGAATAGATGCTACATAAGAAAACCTACTCCTATAATAAGAGAGAACTGTTTAATTAGATGGCTTTCAATAGCATGCTTCTGAATGAAGCGTGCAATATACAAAATAAACAAAGTGAAAACTCTGGCATCAATCTCTAAATAGCTAAGGTGACCAGAGAGAGATGTAATACAATAGTCATTATCCCAGAAGTCACCATTATGTGTAATATCAGATATGACAATGTTACTTGTCACTTGTTGTGACACCTAAGATAAGCTGTCACTGTTATGGGTGACTAATATATCATAGTCATCTGTTATATCACAGGTATCTGACCCTACACTGCCACCTCCCAATCAAGACAATGACTCAGTTGTTCTATGATTTGTGCCATGAGGCATCAAACCAGTTAATATAGGGATCTGGGAAGCAAAGACCACCCTAAAAGCAATATCCCTGCTCTTCTTAGATATAACCTGGTTATTCCAACTCATAGAATGTGTTTTCCCTTCAGGAGTAGAAGGAGAGAGGGCAACAAAGAGCTAGAAAGGGACAACTCTATAAGAGAGCTTGGCTATAGTAACTCTTGAGGCAGTAGACGTCCTGGGGCCAGAACTAACCTCTTTCTCATCACTTTTTCCTCCTTAAAGATAAAAGAGAGCTCAGAAGATGCTTTTCTAGAGTCTTCAGTAGCAAAGACACTCCTGAAGGAGTATCTAACAATATGCCTGGACTTCTTTTATGTTTTATATTGACCATTTGACTATATAGGTATCATTTCTAAATAGATTTGGCTAAATTAAAGTATCAACTTAGGAGAGCTGAGGAACAAACTCTATCCTTCAAAATATTTCTTCTGTTCTAGTTTGTAAAAGAAAAAGAAAAAGAAGAAGATGTTATATATCTTTTGCTGATGGTTTGCAAAATGCTTCTACTCCTAGAAAAAATAAAAAAAGAAAAGAAAAAGGAAGTTTAGATGTTTCATAAAATCTTAAGGATGTTATAGCTGATCTACAAAGACAATAGATGGCTCAAATAAATAAAATGATAAATAGATAAAGAAATAAAAGAAATAAAAGAAAAAATAGTCTAGATTATAAAGAACAACTAGTAAATAAGAATGGTGATCAAAATGTTAACAAAATAATGGTAAAAAATGTTGATAGAATTTAAACAGTAGTAAATAACAGATTTTGATATTACTAATTATAAATTCTTACAAGATATTGTAGAATATCATTGATAAAAATAATCAAATATACTAAATCAATAATAAAGTTGTTGATATAGTATGATAATTTTTTGCTTATATAACTTTGATTACTGAGGATTTTGTTAAAACAATGTTTTAGAAAAAGATAATAGTGCTCTACTACCAATTCTTTATTTTCTTACTGGTCAACTATTTTCAGAAACTAATATACAATATATTAACTTGGGTATTTTATCTATTATTTGTCCATACTGCTATGCACTTTACTTTAACTGTGAAAAGCTTAAAATTTCATGTTGCAATTATTCCAAGTTTGATATGTGTTGTCTTTAAAAATAGATCCAGTTACCATCTCTTCAAGCTTTTACTGGAGTTTTACAAAACTACTTAACAGAAGATAATTATTGCTCAAAGAATTTCCATAATAATATTAGACAGTATAATATAACATTTGCAATAACTTCAGTAGGAGTGAAGATCAATAACTTTATTACTAGATAGTTAGTGTTATGAGAGCCCTAAGCAGAAAAAAGTCTCCTGTGCATTCAAATACTTAGTCCAAAATCTCAAAAGCATATAATGGGGTTAAGATATAAATAGCAGAGGAACTTAAGAAGCCAAGTCATGTGATAAGGTCACAAGATTGTAGAACATTCTGGAGAAATATGTAATCGTGGACTAGTAGTATTATAGCTACTGTAAAAGTAGTATAAGTAGTAGTTCAATCTAACAAAGAACTCCATCAAGTTCTTCTTGAACATCTACCTAGGGTGATCACTAAGAACACTCACTGTCTCTTGATAACAGTTAGGACTTTATTATTTTAAAACTCAAGGTACACTTCATTATCTCACTGGTGTTCTTTTACCATATGATGATCATACTTTTACTTATATACAAATCTATATCCTTAATATAGCAGAGCAGCTCAGTGTTAAGAGAAATAACAATTGTAATCTTAATCCTATGGTAATAGAGGATCTTCAAATAATGCTTTTGAATAGTCATTTATATATTGGTTATTATTGTCATATCTATGAACTTATCAGGGAAAAGCTAGTAGAGGAACAAGAGAAGATCACAATTAGACTATATGTGAACTTACAACAAGATCAAAGAACTTATAATCTTCCTACTGCTGAAAAGATTGCAGTTATTATTCCAGAAGAAGAAATATATCATACAATAGATAATAGAGATGTAGTTTTACAAACAAGAGGAGGACAACTTCCAAGAATTAGCCAAAATAGTCCTTCATATACTGCTCTTTACTATGTTCTGCTCTTTTCCAAGGGTAAAAATGGCTGGTATCCAAGAATTTCTATTTGTAAAGCTCAACTTAGAGAGAGAGATGAAAATATGAAACAAAGAGAAGAAAGAGCTTGCTCACAGTATGTATCTGATACATGCTATTATATCTATCATCTATATATTAGGGAAGGTTCTCAGCCACCTCTCTTTTATAGTAAAAAGTTATTCCAGCAATTTGTTATTAATGCATGGGTAAATTGTGAGCAAAGAAAACTCAACTGGACTAGAACATATCAGTATACTCTTAGATCTAAGCTTTATCAAGGACTTCAGCATACTGCTATATATAATAGATATAATAGATATGATGGTAAAGATACTAGGCCTTTGGGACACAAATTTATTCTTTTTTCCTCTCATGTAGGAAGTCCTAGGTTTATGACCCAGCTTTTCCAAGATACTATGGCTGTTTACAGTCTTTTCCCTAGATAAACAGCCACTGATTGTTCTGATATTGTATTACATGTTTTTGAGCAAAAAAAAAGCACTTCTTAAACTCATTGATAGTGGTTTCTTTGGTATCTTTGTGGCTTATATTTATACTATTGAGTTTCAAAAAAGAGGTCTTTCCCATATTTACTTGCTTATCTTTCTTCATCCTCAAGATTATATTTGAGATTTTCATTATATAAACTCTATGATCTTAGCTCAACTACCTGATCCTCAGCTTAATCCTCTTTTCTATACAAAAGTCACCAAGTATATGTTGCATGGTCTATGTAGTGTTGACAATCTCCAAGCCAAATGTGTAGTCAATAAACAATATAGTAAACACTTTCCCAAAGACTATAGAAAAAGAATAGATTGGACTGAAAATAGTTATTCACTCTATGCTAGACCTAATAATGGCTTGGTTTTTGAACATAATAGAGCTAGATTTACAATCAATATATAGTTTCTTACTGTTCTCAACTTCTTCTTCTCTTTGATTATTGTATTAATATAGAGGTCTCTACTAGATTGGAAGCTGTCAAGTATTTTAGAAAGTACATCTACAAGAGTTCTGATAGAGCAACTATGGAGATTAGTAGTAGGGTGTAGGATAAGATCAAAACACACTTAGATGGTTAGTTTATTGGTCCAACTGAAGCTTGCTAGAAAATCTTTGAGTTCAACATGTATGGAGAGTCACCAGCTGTCCAATATCTTCTTGTCCATCTTTCCAATGAGCACTATATCAACTTTCATACATACCAGACTATCAATAAAATATTGGCTAGGCAAAATATGAAGAAGACTTAGCTGACTGCTTGGTTTGACTACAACTCTACATGTAACAATGGTTTGGGTCTTACCTACTGGCAGTTCTTTCAATACTATACCTAGAATACTAAAGCCAAGTCATAGCATCTAAGACAGTATGCCAAGATAATTGGAAGAATATACTTTGTATCACTATCCAAGAGAGAGTAGTTTTTTTTACAACTTCTTTTGACTATATTTGAAGATAGAAAGAGTTAGAAACATCTGAAGACCTGGAATAGCCAAGTGTTTGTCACATTCAAGGAGACATATATGGTAAGAGAATTACTGGAAGATGATCATAGAGAGAGAATTTGCTTGGAGAAAGCAATTGCAATGCAGCCTGGAGTAGTATATTGTTGGTTATTAGCAGTGATCTTATTGACTAATAAAGTGGTTGAGCCTCATATTCTCTGGGATGAATTCAAGGCTGGACTTTGTGATGATGTCAAACACAAACTATGTTATATGAGCTACTACCAAGCTGACTAGAAAATACTAAAGGATGATATTTATAATTATGGTCTTTGGAATCTGAACAAAATGTTGGTAGGAATAGAAAAAAGTCTTGCTAAGTTTCCATCCATGCTTCTTTTACAGCAACAGTGAAATTACAGAATACCTAATTCTTTCTTACAGACTGAGCAGTATAATATAAATGAAATAGCAACTTTGGTAAATAAGCAAAGGACAATTTTCAACCCTGAACAAACTGCTGCTTTTGATGCTGTTCTAGAGTCTGTTACCAACAACCAAGGTCACCTTTTCTTTATTCATACTGCTAGTGGTTGTGGGAAGACATTTCTTTGTGATACTATTGCTGTTGAGGTTAGAAAAAGAGAACAGGTGGTACTGTGTGTAGCATCATCTGAAATTGTTGCTCTTTTGCTAGATAGAGAAAGAACATCTTATTTGTACTTTAAGATTCCTTTTTTTATTAATGAGAACTCTGTGGCTAGACTTAAACAGAATAGTTACACGTTTCCAGTTATCTAGCAAACCAAAGTTATTATTTGGGATCAAGTTCCTATGCAGTACAAGTATGACATTGATGCTGTTAATCAATGTCTGAGAGACTTACTTGAAGTAAATGATCACTTACACTTGATAGCTGTTGAATTGACATATTATCTAGAGAATGATCATCTATTTGGTGGAATTACTATGGTATTTGGAGGGGATTTTTGTCAAACTTTGCCTGTTGTACCTAAAGAAACATGTCAACAAGTAGTGGTAGCATCTCTTTGTAGAGGAAATTTGTGGAGAAACATCAAGTTTTTTTTATTTCAGACATAATATACATCTAGGCCATTTTGAAGCTAATGATCATCATACTCAGTGGTTGTTGAAAATTAGTGCTAGTATAACAATAGATGATAGTAATATAGTTCAAGTTCCTCAGTTTATGCTTTGTGCTGATCTCAACACTCTCATTAACAGAGTCTATCCAAGGATTAGCCATCAAGAGGTTAAAGATGACCAGTACTTTTTGGATTATATCATTTTCTGTTCTAGAAATAATAAAGTACACAATATTAATGAAACTATTCTTCAACAGTTTAATCCAGGGCCAAATATAGAGGTCCATATACTGAGAAGTGTAGACTCTGTATTTGAGGAAAATAGAATGTACCATGCTTATTCTATAGAATTCCTTTAACAACTTAATACTAATAGATTGTCTCTTGCTTTACTTTGTCTCAAAGTTGGCTGTCCAGTTATCTTGTTAAGAAACTTGAATCCAGGAGAAAAACTTTGTAATGGGACAAGAATGGTAGTGTTGAATATGAGAAGAAAAGTGCTCCAGTATAGAATTATTAACAAAGACAAAAGGTTTGCAGAAGAGGTTATATTGATTCCAAGAATTAGGCTATTACCCAATACAAAAACATTATTTGTACCACTCAGAAGACTTCAATTCCTAGTTAGACTAGCCTTTGCCATGACCATCAACAAGTCTCAAGGATAGTTAGTAGAATATATAGGAATTAATCTCAAAGTATCAGTGTTTTTATATGGACAACTTTATATGACATTTTCAAGATGTACTTTACCATTGAACATTTCAGTACTTCTTCCAGAACAGAGCCAAAAAAGCAGAAGGACACTCAATATAATATATAAAGAAGTATTTAACAGTATTAGACTATAGTAAAAATTGTATTGTATATGTTGCAATAGACTTAAAAACACTTTAAATAATATTAGGACATAAGTAATGAGAAAATAAAAAAATTATATAATTCAGATATAAGTTTAGTTATTACTACTTAGAATTAGTAAATGCTAAAGCCCATACTAAAGATATAGATGAAAATCTTATCTAATAGAAACTCTATCAAATTCTCCTTGTCAACTCAGACTTGAAGTGTGATTAAATTATCTCAGGTTAAGTTGCTACAGACAAGGTAGATGAGTGATAAGGATTGTTACAAAAAAGTAACTACTAAATAGTGACATAGAGATATAATAAAATACCTGTTCAAAGAACTACATAAATAACTAAACCTTTATTAACAAGTAGTTTTGCTAATGTTGCTCTTTTGGTATAGTGGTATACTATACAGTATGTAACTACTAGTCTTTAGTGCAACTGTGACAAGAATGATCCTTATTTGACTTTTATATCTGTTTGTATTGCAATGAACTGATACAATAGATATATCCAAGCTCAAACATCATTTTATTAATTCTTTTATTATTCTATTAACTCCTCTATTCTACTTATACTATTATCCTTCTATTACCTTTCCACTCTTCCAACACTACTATTTTAGCTAACTTATCATTAATATGATAATACCTATCACCTGGGGCCACAAGCTAATATTAAAAAATATAAAGCAAGCTTATATAGAGTCTAGTTCTACTACTGGATATATTTGTTTATAAAGTAGTAAAAGAGAAATTCTACAATGTTGGTATTCAAACTAACTTTGACAACAATTATAGAAAAAAGCTAGTGGTTAAGAAATAAATAGAATTGTGTTATATTAAAGGCAAGAACATTTGTTCTTAAACCTTTTATTTATTCTACATGGATATTGTAGATGAAGGGGATATTTGTATTAGTAGAGGATTGTTGCTTGATACTACCTAGTTAATATAAATAAAGAAATCTTAAAGCAATAGTATATTCAAAGTTAGTTGCTGATGGCTTTTTTTATTAATTTACTAATAGTACTGAAAAGAACAATAGAGCAAAATAACTTTGGTAAATTGTAATTCATTCTATAAAGCTTGAAAATGACAATGGAGATGGATTGTTTGAAGTACTTAGGCTAGTACTTGAGTCTAATATATGAGTTAACTATATTGACTACATTAGTGGCACACTTAGGATTACTGAGAATAGATTTTAGATATTGCTAGAATACATAATTGGGTCTAGTAATTGAGTTATTGTTGCACTTGATTAATATATCATATAGCTCAACAATAGAGAAAAAAGGCCATTTAATAACAAAAGCAGTTAGTATTTCTTGGAAAATGCTTAGGTTTACTGGTCTATTTTGGATGAAGTTATAGAAAGAATAGAGGACATTATAGAAGTCATTCAGGTCAATGTATAATTGTCTATTGAATTGTATAACTTTATTTATTGGAAGTTACCTTTTTTTTATCCAATTCATTAAGTTTTATAGTCTATTTTTGGTTGCTGCAATTTTCTCAATCTTCTTATTAAAATATCTCTGTTTTATATCTTTG
Organism: Leucocoprinus sp. KB1807203; assembly: GCA_019327925.1. NCBI lineage: Eukaryota > Fungi > Basidiomycota > Agaricomycetes > Agaricales > Agaricaceae > Leucocoprinus > Leucocoprinus sp. KB1807203. The sequence goes on from JAHTMQ010000162.1 coordinate 45,617, forward strand.
AGTATTTTTATAAATATTTTTCAGTCTTAAAGACTGCTTGTAAGATAGTATTAGACAATGTTCTTGATGTACTCAGTATTCCACTATTCTTTGAAATGTCTAGTGATATTGAGATACTTTGAGTAGTTGGTCTATAGACTTTCTGTAACCGTCATAAATTCATCAACTGCACTCTTGAGGTCTATAGTAATATAAATATTGGTAATACTGGTGTTACATAGTATATGAGAAAGCTCCTAAAGAAAATTGTTTTCTTTATTATTGTCTCTTACTAATATATTTCTGACATTTTGATAGTTTTTTTCTTGTATGTTGATATCAACTATAAAAGAAATATGATCTAAAGGTTTGTGCTCACTGAAAATTAAGTAATAGTTGTGGAATACAGTACTGTTGTACTGAAGGAATATTAAGTTAATCACAGAGTTAAAGTTAGATGTCTTAACTTGGCAAAATGGCTAAGTTATTATTTGCTTTACTTTACTTTTTTGGACTTACTACACAAGAAAAGAGTACAGAAATGTATCACATGACATATCATAGGTCAGTGTGGCATCACATAATAGAGTTACATAATAAGTGTGGGAAAGTAGTGCATAGACCATGTAGTAGTTGTATAAGTAGTATACAGGAACTAAACAAGAACTCTATCAAGTTCTTCTTGTTAACTTGGACTTGGAATATAATTAAGTTATCTTAGACTAAGTTACTATACTAGAACTCAATTCCATATCTAGAGCACCATCTGCCTTGGACCTTGTTTCTCTTTACTCTTATAATCTTATTGACTCTCAGCTAATGGTTACTACAATTACTAGTCATCTTTATATATTGCTGGGCCTTTGGCTTAAGAGAACTTTGTAGTCAGTTAGGGACTATAGGTAGAAGTGTGGTGCCAAGCTTGGACATCACTACTAAGACCTGATCTCACAATTGAGTGGACTGTATAGTTACTTATACTGCTTTCTTAGTATAAACTTTATGCTACAGATATATTGCCATCTGTTTATATAAGAAAGTGATAATTATTTTTTAGGAGATTGTCTAGATTAGGGATCCCATTTGTTGGGTAATAGTCTAACTATACTATTAGGGCAGTAATTAGTAGGGTAGTAGGACTCTGGCTAGATAAAGATCTTGTACTCCAACAGATGTAGTATAACTAGTGAGATTAACTATTTATTCTATACTAGTAAAGCATCAACATGATGTCTCAATTCCAATACAATTTTCTCATGAGTAGTCTGTTTAACCAAAAGCACACCTTCGCTAAACTAAGGATAGAACTAGAAGGAAGAAGAGAAAGAATATGTCAATATTATAAAAAGCTTGGGCATCTAGTTCATAACTGTAGGAATAAAAAGGAGGAGATGAAGGAAAAACCAATTCTCTAGAATAAATTTGAAGTAATAGCAAGTAGGGTAATATAATGTGGAATAAAAGAAGAAGTAAAAGTGAGAAGACAAAAGATAGTAGAGAAAAAAGAAGTAAGATATTTCAAATTTTAGGAAATAGGACATTATAAATGAAAATGTCCTAACTTCAAGATAGAAAGAAGACAATGAGCATTCTTTTTTTTTCTTTTACAACTACCATCCCCTTCCTACAGTAGGAGTAATTTCTCTTGGGAGGGCTACTATACTACTAAATTCCCTATATTAATATTGTTATAACTCACCATTCATGTTTATACTTCCTTTACTTATATCTTAATATATAATCATTACAATATATATTGAACACATTGACCTGGCAGAGGCTTATCTTGTTAAGAATTCTTTTGGTTGAAGAGTTAGGTTGACAGTGTTGCTTAGTACAGATAGTCATCTTGAACACTATCTGGCTAGGTGTTCTCTTATTCAGAGGTCCTAGATCAACCAGATAGTTGCTTATAGGACAGTGTAATAATACTACTGAGACTACTATATTTAGGACAGCTGTAGTTCTCCACAACCTATATAATAGAAACTTAGTACTTGCAATATAGATAAAGTGTCTTACCTTTTATCTTAACCATTTAGGGAGTTATACTGGAGCATGACAATTGAATAATTACAGATAGAATGAACTGGCTCAGGCTCTTTTTATAAAGTATTAACTTATTAAGAAGTTACTAGTATCTTTCTAAAAAGGAGTTTGACTGGAGTACTTGTTTTGGTGTTCATTACCATATATTGTATACACTAAGAACTAGTCTGGTAATAGAGTATAGTTTTCTGATTGAAGGTATAGGAGACATTGTGAGTATAATTTGAAAATTAGATCCTGTCTTTTCCTAGACATTAGTCTTTCTATTCTCTATCTATTTGCTTGGACCTTGTGCTTAGGTAGTGTAGGGTATGCTTACAACACATGCCAGGAATATATAGCTACCTTTTCTGTAGTGCTGCTGTAGACTGCCAGTGAGCCCTGTATTATGAATTGTTGATTCAAAAAAAAAGGAGATAACAAGAGAAAGAAGCAGTATATGTGGTGAAACTACAAAAGACATAGCAGAAAAAGAAAAGGCTAGTATGTCCCCTATAGAAAAAGGTATAAGAGTACAGCAGCATGCAGGGCATACCTCTGAGAGGCATAGTGTTAGAGGAGAAAGGTTAGAAGACAAGGTAGGAGGTGGTAATATTTGTAGAGAGTAGTGAGTGCAACTATGAAAGTACTAAGACAAAGGAGAACCAAGAACAGAGTTTTGTCTTTAGAGAGAGACTGAGAAATATATGGTGTGAAAATTGTTTAGAGGTATGGAAATGGAGAAATAATGAAGTAGGAAGTAAGGTTAAATATACAAAGTATAAGAGAAAAGATACAATAGTAGAAAAGAAATATCAGAGGAGAAAAGAAGAAATATTTGATGTCTAGAGTATAGGACAAGAAAAAAGCAACCATAGTAGAACTAGAAGATGGTAGTGTACTCTGAACAGAGAAAAGCACAGTAGAGTAACACATAGGCAAAGGCTCTGAAAGGCACAGCAAGAGAGAGAGGTAAGCAGAAAAAAGTAGGGAGAATATTTAAGATGTTAAAAGAGGTGTAGCTGAATATTAGAATAGAGAAAGTAGACATGTATAAAAGCATAACAGTAAAGCCACTTTTAGACAATGGTGCTACAGAGATATTTGTAGACAAAAAGATAGTAGCCAAACATGAATTTAGGCTGTGAAAGCTAGAGAGGCCAGTGATTGTTAGAAATATAAATGAGACAAATAATAGTATAGAAACAATTATACATTAAGTAAAAGTGAATGTATATTATAAAAGTTATGTAGAAAGGATAAAGATAGACATATATGACTTAGAAAGGACAGAGGTGGTATTAGAAATGCCCTAGTTGCAGGTCTATAACCTAGAAATTAACTAGGAAACTAGAGAGGTCAAAATAACGAGATATCCACCACTGTGTAGAAGGAGCAATAAAAAGGAAAAGAATAAGAAAACAAAAAGAAAAAAGAAAGTAGCTACCCTAGAAGAAAAAAGGATAGTAAAATAGATAGTAGATGATAAAAAAAACTGGAGAAGAGAGGAAAAAGTCAAAACAGACTATAGAAAAATTAAGGAAATGGTCTCAAAGAAATTTTCAAAGTGAAAAAAGATATTTGGGAAAGTAGAGTTAAAGAGAATACTAACAAGGAAGATTTGGGATCATGCTATAGATCTCAAGGAGATATTCAAACCACAAAAGGAAAGGATTTATCTTCTATCTAAAAATAAAAGAGAAGAGGTCCAGAGCTTTGTAAATGACCAATTGAGAAAAGAGTACATTAGACCATCTAAATCTCCTCAGATGTCACCAGTATTCTTTGTAAACAAAAAGGATAGAAGCAAGAGGATAGTAATGGACTACTGTAATCTAAATAACTAGATAGTAAAAAATAACTACCTGCTTCTATTAATTATAGACCTAATAGGAAACAAGAAAGTATTTACTAAATTAGATCTAAGGTAGGGGTTCAACAATGTAAGGATTAAGAAAAGAGATAAGTAGAAAAGAGTGTTTATAATATATATAGAGTCTTTTGAACTAACAGTAATATTTTTTAGGATGACAAATTTGCTAGTCACATTTCAGATAATAATAAATGAAATCTTAAGAGACCTAATAAATAAAGAAAAGGTTACTGCATTTGTAGATGATATACTAGTAAAAATAGAAACAAAAGAGAGATATAATAAAATTGTAAACAAAATACTAAAAAGACTAGAGGAAAATAACTTGTATGTCAAACCAGAAAAATATGTGTAGAAAGTAAGAAAGATAGAATTCCTAGGTGTTGTCATAGGGCCTAATAGAATAGAGATAAAGAAAAAGAAGATAGATAAAGTACTCAGCTAACTAGAACCAAAGAATGTGAAAAATATCAGAAAATTTTTAGATCTCATAAATTATTATAGAAGGTTTATCAAAGATTTTACTTGAGTAGCTAGACCAATAAACATGTTGATAAAAAAGGATGTAAAGTGGCAGTGGAGGCAAGAATAATAAAAAGCATTTAATGAACTCAAAAGAATTTTTACAATGAAGCCAGTATTAATAGCTCCAGATCTAGACAAAGAATTTAGAGTAGAGGTAGATATCTTAAACTATATAACTAAAAGAGTACTGTTAATAAAGTGCTCTAATAAATTATAGAGACTAGTGGCTTTTATTTCAAAATCTCTAAGTAATACAAAGAGAAACTACAAGATACATAATAAGGAAATGCTAGTTGTAGTTAAATGCTTAGAAGCATAAAGGCAATTCCTAGAAGAAACAACAATTAAGTTTGAGATTTGAACAGATCATAAAAATTTCAAATACTTTATAAAGATATAAAAGTTAAACTATAAACAAATAAGATGAACATTATATTTATTAACGTTTGACTTTACATTGAAACATATTCCAGGAAACAGAATGGAAAAGGCAGATAGTCTGAATAAAAGGCTAGATTAGAAAGTAGAGGTAAAAAGAAACAATGAAAATAAAATATTGATAAAATTAGAATGGCTAGAAGTAAAAAGGACAAAAAAGATAAAAATTATCATAGAAAGAGTAGATTTGTTAGAGGAAATAAAATAGTTAAAGGTGATAGATAACAAAGTAGTAAAGGTAGTTAAAGAAACAAAGTAAACAGAGGTAAAAATGTTAAGAGATAAGGAGTAGATAGAAGTAGATGGCATTATATACAAAAAGAGAAAGGTATACGTACCTAAAGGTGATAAATTGAGAATGAAAATCATTAGACTACACCATAACATGTCAGTAAGAAAACATAGAGGGCAGTGAAAGACAGTAAAGTTAGTCATCTACAATTTTTGGTAGCCAGGAGTAATGTTGGAGATTAAAAGTAAATTGTTAATAGCATTCTACTCTCAAACAAATGGGCAAACAAAAAGGGTCAACCAAGAATTGGAGCAGTACTTAAGAATATTTATAGACCATAAACAGAAATAGTAGCTAAATTGGTTGGGAACAACTGAGTTTGTATACAACAAGATATATTCTAGTACAAAAATATTGCCCTTCAAAGTGAATTATAGACAAGATCCTAGGATAGAGTTCAAAATAAGAAAGAAAGAAAAATATAAAGATATAGAAAAATTTATGACAAAAATGAGAAAAATTCAAGAGGAAGCAAAAGTAGTACTAGAGAAAGCACAAAAAGAAATAAAAAAATATGCAGACAGAAAGAGAGGAGAAGCTGATAAGTACAAAGTGAAGAGCTTGGTAATACTTAGCACCAAGGATTTAAAGTACCTGATAGTTGGTAGAAGAACAGAAAAGCTGATAAAAAGGTTTATAGGACCTTACAAAATCAAAAGAATAGTATTACTAAATGCAGTAGAATTAAAACTACTAGCTATATGTTAAAAAACAAGAAAGGAAAAAAGGAACATTTAGAAAAGAAGAATTACTAGAAAAATTTATAGCAAAAAAGTTATTCAAGTAGTCAGACAAAAAATATAATAAGGAATATTAGGCAAAACTAGAGAGGAATTGGAGACATTGGAAAGGAGACAAAGTTAGAGAGTGAAGAACGATAAAGACAATTAAAAAGAAAAAAGAAAAAATTGACCAGGAAAATTCAGAACTTAAAGAATAGATAAAAGAAGATAATAATAAAATGGAAAATATTAGGAATCTATATAATAAATTGTGAAAAATTCTCAGGATAAGAAATCTTAAGAGAAGAGTAGTGTCATGACTTGGCAAAATGGTTAAGTCATTATTTACTTTACTTTACTTTTATTTTATTTTCTTATTTGGACTTATTATATAAGAAAGAAGTATAGAAAAGTATTATATAACATGTTATAGATCAGTGTGATATTATATAATAGAGTTACATAATAAGTATGGAAAAGTAGTATATAGACCATATAGTAGTCGTATAAGTAGTATACAGGAATTGAATAAAAACTCTATTGAGTTCTTCTTATTAACTTGGACTTGAAGTATAATTAAGTCATCTTAGGCTAAGTCACTATATTAGAAAGATTATCAGTATATTATGTAGGGCCAGGATTGATAGGATTTGATATCTGGAGTCCTAGACTATCTGCAATCTCAAAAAAAGTTTCTATATAAAGAGAATAATAGTGGAAAAAAAGGTCCCAGTTAAAGCCTTTGATGTTGAAGTTCTCTGTTATGATAAGCATCTTATTGAGGTTTGTTTTAGTATTCTTGAGGTGTATCAGGGTACTTTGATGGTCATCTAAGTAGATATTAGATAAAAAATAAGTGATATTTATATTTGAAAAGGAAATAAGGCTTATATTATAGTAGTTTAGTATATTAGTATGCAATATGGATCTTAGAGTATTTATTCTACTATTAACATAGATAAATACTCTTGGCTGTTCATTATTGCTGGTTGGTGCATAAGTGAATAGGTTTTATGTTAGATGGTATAGAGCTTCTATGACAAGCTTGTTATCTACTGATATATGGCTGGGAATCTATCTAATAGGGTACCAAGGAGGTTCTTGTATAAAGACTATGTTATACTTATATTTTTTCTTTTCTAGGATAGTTTCTGTAAGTAGTTTATTCCTGTATATATTCTGTGAGTAGATCTTTAGAATTTTAAGATTCATTGTTTTTTGCTACTTACACTAGAGTAGATTGAATTAGCTTGGATTTCTCTGAGCTCTTGGAACTTTTTTGTGTGCTATTCCCTGTTGAATTAGTATTTCTAGTAGGGACATTCAGTACTGTCAGCAAAGTGGTTATTTTTGTAGTTAATACATCTAAATACATGTAAACAAGATTTGTCTTGTTTGGTTTTTAGTAGAGGTAAATTTACTTGAGGGTTTCTCCTACAATACCATACTATTTGTTAGTAGTGCTCAAGCTTGTGAGATCTACTGTACTGTTAGTATTTGGCTTTATGTACTTGGCATACATAGGTAGTATATTTTTACTTCCAACAATTTTTATACTGCAATACTCTAGGATTTATGTTAGTGTCTTGGAAAGTAGCTATATAGCAACCAAAGTTAAAGCTTCTGTTAATGAGAGTTTTTGCTTTTGTTCTATTTTGTGAGTCCCAGATATTGAGCTATATTACAGCTATATCAGATTTTGGAAAGACTCTAACTATCTGGGAATGCAATACCAGAATGATATTAGTGAACATACTTAGCTATGATAGTATTCCTTTGACTTAGATGTTGCTAATAGAGACAAACAAGTTGCTTCTATAAAAGAAAACCCCTAAGATCTTAAAATACGACTTTAATTGGGAAAGATAAGGTGTTATATTGTTGTTAGTGTTAATTTCTTTCAAACCTTTGAAGTACTTTTCTATAATGGTTAGGTCTAAAAATAAAGTGACTTTGCTAGTAGTGACTATAATGCTATTCCATATTGTACAGATGCAGTCAATTGATGTGATAGATTTGCAAGTTTTAAATAGCTATTGATAATTCCAACATGAACATCTGCCCAATGCAATATAGTATCTTTGTTTTCCTTGCTTATTGAAATGAGAATATGTTTTTGCAGTGGCCTTTTGGTGGTTATGTTGAGTTTTGGACAGCTGTGGAGCTTGTTACTAAAACCTGTATTGTATATTTTAATGATATTTTTAGATAAAAGAAAAGGGAAAGCTTCCCTAATTTTTAGTATGCTTGCTGTATTATTCTTTGTAATCTAGGTGAATATTTTAGTATCTTGGTTGTACTTTGATTTGGCAAGTATTGCTGTACTGGGTCTAGAAAGGATAGAGGGTGGAATCTTAGAGACCTTTCTATAAGTGCTCTGAGACATCAAGAGAAAGTAGTTATGTTGCTCTTTTTGGTTTTTGTTGAATTGAGAAGCAATCATTTGTTGTAGAGAATATTAAAGTGGTTTAGTATTATATCTATATTGTTCTCTACCAGATAAGACTGGCACATTCTTTCTATGATGTTATTACTAGACTGATATGGTAACTCCATTTTCTTATTTTTGGTACTTACTGGTATAGTACTCTATACCTTTGTTGGATATGCTACTTAAGGCCTAGATCTATTTCTTTCTCTCTCAGTTGTCTAATTTACTCTATAATGCCTAAGGTAAGAACTCTATTATATTCAATAGTATCAATATAAATTACTAATATATACAGCTTATATCTCTAATATGTCAAGTAAAAAAAGAATAGTAGTATAGAAAGACTAGAATATACTGTGAATTACTATGAATATACTATAGGTATATACTCTGGGTTCTGGAAAGTAACACAATAAGTGGAGTCGGAGAGGGAAATATGCTACTAAGTGAAATAAAAGATGTTGCTCTCTAGTCCTATAGTTTTACCACTGGTCTGGAGGGAATACAACAACAATACAGGAGTAGAATAACCTTAGCCTTAGCTTGTGTACTGTACCTCAATCTTTTATTACATGTGTAGTCACTTATCTTAGAATAGTAGAACGTTGTCTAAGAGAGTAGTAAATTTGAAAGTAAGAAGTTATATAGCAGAGAATACTATAAGAGAAAGTGGCTTTATGACTTTAAGACTTTAATCTATGAACTAGATTGCTATTATATATTTACTTTCTATATATACTATAACTGGAGTAAGAGAGAGTTAGTTTGAAACATAATACTTCTAGTCTGAAATACAATACTCCTATAGAAGATAAATAATAATAATAAAGAAAATAAATAAAAATATTAATTTATACCAAATTTTCTAGTATATAATATAATAGGTGAATATATATTGAGTCATTTCACTTACTTCATAACATCTGAGCTTATATCTCTGATAGATAGCAGTTGTTTAGCTAGAAGTTTGTCCCACCTAGCCTTATATATAAATTCCTAAGTAGCATATCCTATTTTTAAGAGTTGGAAGAACTAGTTGATGTTTCTATTAGCTAGTGACTTTAGTCTTATAAAGATTGCTATTCTTTGAAGAGAACAAGATATATTCTTGACATTGTCATTGAGGTACTTGTTAACACCTAGTAAAGAGACTGGAGTAAAGTTATTGTCCTATAGGTTCAGGTCTATGGGCTTGTTTACTTAATAGGGAATGACCAATGGTTCAGTACTAGAGTATAGATCATTAGAATTGATTTTCAGAGGCTGGAGGCTAGATGAAATTTGTTATGGAATTACATTAGAATTACAACTATTATCAGCTCTGGACTAATAATAAATGAATGGTAGAAGAGATGATAGCAGTAGAAGATGAGAGAGACAAAGATAATATAATGGATAATGTATTAGCATACCAAGGTTAGAACTTCAGACTTGATCAGACTAATTATAGATATTGGACTAAAGGAGAAACATTGGAAAAACCTTGGGGTAATTATAGATAAATTTTATTATAGTTAAAAGCTTTAGAATAAATAGAGAAACCTTGGGATAATTATAGACAAATTTTATTATAGTTAGGAACTTTAAGATAAATAGAGAAACCTTGGACTAACCTATTTATAGACTCTAACTCAACTAGTTATTCACTGTTACTCACTAGTACTTAGGATAGTAGTTCTTGTGACATTACTAGTTAAGATAAATACAGTCTAAAAAGCAAAGGAAACAGAAAGTTTTCTTTTTCTGTGGTTTATCTAAAAACCTATTTCTCTTGGAACCTTACATTCTCTCTAGTCTTTGAATTAACTTGTGGAGTGTGACTAAAAGTCTTAATATTCACTCTTTCAATATAACTCTTCTAAAAACCTTAACCAGACCCTTTGTAAAGGAGCAAAGAGATATCAAGTATTGACATAGACTCAAGGTTGAAACAAACATTTACTCTTGTAGTCTAGGGTCTTAACAATTAATAAAGAACTTTCTTCATCATTATAAGTAATAACACTCACCAAAATTGTAGTCACCAACTCTCATTGCTTTGTACTATATTATTGACACTCTACTAGTTCTCATTACCTTGTGCTGTACTGTATGGAGTCTCTAAGTTCTCATTGCTTCATACTATAGCTGGAACATTGTTGTAACCATAGATAGTGAATCTACAACCTCAATATTTTTAGGACATACTTGGTTCACTGAAGATAGTAACTTCACAGAAGACACTAGCTTTATTAACACCAGCAATCTTATTTTCACTAGACCTATTAGTGAAAGAACACAAGAAAGAATTGTCCAAGAAATCTTGAGACGTCATTTTAGTATATATCAAAATCATACAACAGAAAACCCATTTTCATCTCTTGACAATCAAGCAGACACTATTCTACTATCTTTATTGAACAAACTACCTCTCAACAATCTTTCTTTTTACAACTTGGATCCAGAATCTTTTCAACAGACTCAGAAAGCAAACCAGAAAAAGAAATTAAAAAAGCCATCAAACAATCAGAAATCCAATAACAAACCTTTGAACAAAACTTTAATATATAAATGTCCAAAGCAATAGACATAGCCTCTACAAGTACACAAGTAGCTTTCTCAACTTTTACTAATCCAGCAGGAATTCTTGAACACAGAACTTTTGGATCTTCAGCAAAAAACCAAGAAAACTCATTCTATAATGTCTTTGGAAAGCCACTAATGGAATCACTAGATATTTCTGTAGCAACATCAACAATCCAGCAAGAACATCAACCTAAATATACTTAACCAGACAAATTTGATAGAGATCCAAGAAATTATCAAAAATAGAAAGAAAACTGTTTATTATATATGCTTGTTCAGAAACATAGTTTTCCAGATGAACATACAACTATTATATTTATACTCTACTACATGAACAAGAAGGTCCTGGTCTGGAGAACAAAATTCATGGCAGTCTATACAGTCTTAGGACAAGGAATATACCTTAGAACTATAGAAAACTTTCTTGTAGCCCTTGACTCAGTATTTCAACTATTCAATATAGCAAGAGATGTCTTGTGGCAGTTGTATACTCTCAAACAATTGTCAAGACTAGTAGATAAATACGTCTTTGAATTTAGAGTGTTTGCCATATGAGTAGGTCTTACAGATGTTTTGCAACTCATCTATCTATTCAAATAAGGTCTGGACTCCAATATTGCAATATAAGCTATTTGCCAAGGATCCAATAATAATCTCCAAGTATGGATTGAAGCAGCAAAATAAGAAGAAGAGATTATCTGTATAAAAAAATCTATCTGGGAGAAAAGGAAAGAAAACACCCTTATAGAATTCTGGCCAAAGAAAAACACTACATAAATCTAGACTGGCTTCAACCCCATAGTAACTATAAAGACCCAGATGCTATAGACATTGATAATATACAAACTATACTGGAAAACTACAAAAATACTCTCCAGAATCAAGAAGACTTTGATAATAAACAAGAAACTACCAATTAATGTATCCAGGAGTTGGTATACTAGGCTTTCAACAATATTCTTACCCAAGATCAAAAAAAGTTATTCAAACAAGGGAAATGTTTTAGTTGTGGAATACCTAGACACTTCACTTGCCAATGTCCAAAATAATCAAACTTCAAAGCTCTTTTCTATAACAAATTCTATAAGGCTAAAAAGAATCAATTCACCAAAAAGACTTACAAGAAAAGAGACCTTATAGAAAACATCCCAGAAGAAGTCTCAACTGACTTTGACTCAGATGAGACAAAAGAGGAGGATTTTTCCCAAAGCGACTAGGAACCACATCTAGCTCACTCAAAACTTCTAGTACAATGGACAATGACAGGCAAGTAAATAGACTATATATAAGAGACATTGTAGAAATACAGTTGAAACTGTGTCAATCTAATACTCTTTACTCCCCAACCCAAGTGCTTCTAGGAAGAAAAACTATAGATGTATTATTACTAATAGATTCAGGAGCAAAACTCAATTTAATTAACAAACATCTTATCAAGGACTGAAAACTACCCAAGAAAAAGCTCAAGAAACCACTTGCTATATGAAATGAAAACAGAAGTATTAACAAAAACAAAAGAATTACTAACTTTGTAAAAATAGACACTATTATTGATCACCAAAAACTCAAACTCAAACTTGTAATTGCTGATCTTGGAAAACTATGAATCATATTAGGCATTCCATGGCTTAAGACACATAATCTAATTATTAATTGGAAAACAAGTATGATAAAATGGAGAGATCCTGAGCTGACAAAGAATTATAGTAAATTACTCAAGTTACAATAGAAGAATCTATGATTAATAAACCATGAGATTTATGAATTAAATACTAAAACCTCTGCTTCACAGATATTAGCATAGAAAAGTAAGAAGAAAAATAATCATACTACTGAAGAAATTGTTCTAGAAGAATATTATGAATATCTCTTATTATTTGATAAGAAGAAAAGTAAATGTTTCTTACCTGCAAGAACATAGGATCACAAAATAAAACAAAACCAATATTTGAACCTAAAGCTTCCAAACCTTACAAATTATTGTTTGCAAAAATCAAGAAGCAGGAGAAATTTGTTAAAGAAAACTTATAAAAAGAATATATTAAACTCTCAAAATCACCAATGGTATTACTCTTTTTTTTTGTTATAAAGAAAAATGGAAAACTATGACCATGCCAAGATTATTGTTATCTTAACAAATATACTGTCAAAAATGCCTATCCAATCTCCAATATTCAGTCAATCCTGGACAAATCACAAGGATCAAAATATTTCATAGCATTCAACATATGACTTTGATATAATAATGTCCATATCTGAAAACAGAATTAATAAAAAGGAGCATTTAGAACTCACCAAGGACTATATGAATTTACTCCCAATCTAACAAAATCTTTTGAAATATTTGCCAATGCATCAAATCATGCAACAGAAGCAGTTTTCATACAAAGAGATGATAATGGAGTTCAATATCTCTGTTTCTTCTATTCAAAACTACTCTTACCAGTGGAAAAACAATATTATACCTTGGAACAAAAATTTCTTGCTATTATTTAAGCTATTCAAGAATGAAGATACTATATTAATAGAGTACCAGAAGAAACCATCATCTGGACCAATCACAACAATATCATTCACTGAACAAACTCTACTAAACTATTACAATGAATAACAAGATAGTCTACAACACTTAGTGCCTATAAAATCAAGATCAAACATATAGCCAGTAATAAGAATACTTCAGTAGACATCCTCTCTCAAAAATTCATTGAAGAAAAAGACAAGGATGAACCAAAACAGGTGATACCAGATGAATTAATCAACAAATCAATATTCCTAGCAAAAGAATTAACTAATGAACCAATATTACAAAAAAAGCAAAAAATACTCAAACAATATCATGACTCATTAACTACTGGACATTCTAGTATCAAGGAGACACTCAGAAAAGTATCAGAACACCACTCATAGCCTGGACTCAAATAATTCATCACCAACTACATAAAAGATTGTGAAAATTGCCAAAGATTCAAGATAAATTAACATCTCTTAAAACCACCACTTTAAGAAATTCTAGTACCACAGTTTAATTGATCTTTTGCACAAATTGCTATGAATCTAATTACAAATCTTCCCAAATTGAGAGGATATGATTCTATTTTGTCTATGGTAGACAACGGCCTAATAAAGAGGATAATATTAATACCAATGACAAAAGAAATAACCTCAGAAGAAATTGCAATACTTTTAATAGACAATCTTTTCCAAAGGTTTGGTATTTCCAATAAGGTCATATCTGACAATGACCCTCAATTCATTGCCAAGTCTATGAAAGCATTCCTATAGAGACTAGAGATTAAACAAGCAATATTTACTATCTTTTACCCTCAAACAGATAGCAACACTGAACAATTTAATCAAGAAATTAAACTTTACCTCATTATTTACTGTGCTAATAACCCTGAAACATAAGCAGACAAACTACCAATAGCTGAATATGCTTATAACTCAAAACTCTATGGAGGAAGATTATATACCCTATTTGAACTCATATTTGGACATTCTACTAAACAACACGTTGATACTCTAGAAACTTTATCTATCACAGCCAACAACAGAATTAACCATATAGAAAATGTTTAGACAAATGCCAAACAAGCACATAAAGTTGCCAAGAACATTATTAATCAAAGAATCAAAAACAAACTTTCAAATCTCAAAATTAGAATATGAGTTTGGCTAAACTTTCAGTATATTCAAATAGAAGGACCTTCAAAGAAGCTTGTACCAAAATAATTAGGACCCTTTGAAATACTCAAAAGAATAGGACCTATGAACTACAAGCTAAAATTACCACTACACTAGAAGATACATTTTATTTTCCATGTTCATCTACTTTGGCCTACAGAAGAGAACATCCAATATAGCAAATTCTTGGAGAAACCCCTACCTAAAATTATTGCAGGAGAAGAGAAGTAGGAAATTGAAAATATTATTAACTTAAGAACCAAAAATGGGGTAAAGGAATTTTTAGTTCACTAGAAAGGATACCCAAATTTGGAATGCATCTGGGAACTAGAAGAAAACCTTGGGAATTTGAAACAGATTCTCGATACATATAAAAGAAGAGCAAAGCTATAATAATAAAGAAACTCACATTCATGTCTTTGTCCTCTAGTTCATCAACTCTCATTACTACTCCACTAACCCTCTCACCAGTTAACAATAAACAAGTCAACAACTTCTTTCTATCTATTGAACAGTTTGTCTATACATAAGGAACTGACATACTTCTATCCTACTATGTGCCTTATCAATAAATTGCTGCTGATGAAACTTCTTCCATTTAGTAATATATGTTATTTAACAATTCCTTGGCCCAGCTGTAGTCCACTCTCATCAGGAATTTAGTGGCTCTTGCTGATTTGGACACATTTAGGGAGAATTAGGCTTTATACTTATATCTTTAATACATAGCAGATCAATGTTTTTACCAACTTCAAAGCAATCTCAAAAATCTCAATGAGTTTTCAATTCCTGAAATCCATTGATGACTCTTATGCACTGCTACAAGAAAAGTACAGTTCTAATCAAATACAAACAATTAGGACTCTGACTTACCAACTGGATTTGATGCTAGAAACTCTTTTGACGATACACAAGAAAATAATACAAGAAATAAAAGGAGTGCTAGACAACTGGAGACTGGTAATCTTTTAACAGGAACTAGATGAGATCTGGATGATACTTGTGGAAATCTAGAACTTTGAGACATTAGGAATAGAACCCCCTTCATTACAGACAACATACAATACTTTGTCTATAGTCAATGTGATTATTTCCTTGACCAATGCCCCAACTATGTTTGCAAAAAGTGTAACAGGAGAAACCCAGATCACTATGAGAAATTCTGCCTTCTTTAACAATAATAACCCCAACCAAAATTCCTCATAGCTAAACAACAAGCTAAACAAGCCAGAATTGATTTTCTAGAGTTGTTCCACAATGAACCACTCTCCACCTTCATTATTAGTCTTACTCTAATATAACAAAAGTTCTTGGAACATTTTCTCACCAAGACCCCAGAAACTCAACATTGTCCTACTACTCAAAAGTATTGCAAATAAGTACTCTTCAGAAATAGACTTCCTATTAGTTGAACTGTCCCATTCCCCTCTACTCCAGAAAATCACAGACCTATCCTCTGACACTC
>JAHTMQ010000163.1:0-40218 GCA_019327925.1 Leucocoprinus sp. KB1807203
GTGTTATGAGAGCCCCAAACAGGAAAAGGTTTCCCATGCATTTAAACACTTAATCCAAAACCTCAAAGCATACAATGGAGTAAGAATATAAATAAGTAGGGGACTTAGTAAGTCAAATCATGTGACAAGGTCAGGTGATCATAGAACATTCTGGAAAGAACATGTGATCACAGGGACTCTAGGGTACAGCCACTGTAGTAGTAGTATAAGTAGGGCTGCAATCCAACAAAGAACTCTATTGAGTTCTTCTTGAACATCTACCTAGGGTGATTGCTAAGGACATTCACTGTCCATTGATAACATAAGAACTCAATATCACATCCAAGCACTGTTCACCTTGAACCCTGCTCAAAATCACTTAAAGGAGCAGTTGGCTTCATACCGGCCCCGTGAGTGATTTCCCCTACCACTACTTACTCTCTTACCTTTCTCGCTAGTGGGCACAGCGCTCACAAGCATCTTGGATAGTGGGCCCTAGCTGTAAAGGGGACTTCTCAGTTAGTTAGGGACTGAGGGAGGAGACTGGGTACTAAGTCCAAGTATCTTGTTCAAGTCCTGACCTTGCAATTGGACGTTGTTCATTACCCTCTTCTTGATATAAACTCCACGCTACGTTCTATTGTGGACGGTATATGCAGGAGATTAGTGGTTATTCCTTAGGAAGCCACTTAGCTTAGGGGTCCTCTTCTTAGGGGCAATTGTATACCAAATTTGATTGGGAGCAGTAGTCAGTAAGGCAATAGGAGTCCAGACAGGTGAAGATTGCGCACCCTGTTGGACATAGGCCTTAGTTAGCAACCCTGGATCAGGAATCATCAGAGTATGAATCATCAACCCCCCCATCACCATCACCACCACCACCACCCTATAACATGTCTCGGCAACAACAACAGGGGGAAACTCCCTCAGCATCTACCCCCCACCAAACTAGAGAGGAACAACTCCTTACTATGATCGCAACCCTGCAACAGCAGGTCAATACCATGCTCCTCCAGCAGCAAGAGAGCAGAGTGGAGGTTGCAAGGCCTCAAGTCTTTAGTGGAAAGATGGAGGAGGTAAGTGCATTTGTGAACGTGGCTTGATTATATATCAGAATAAAGATGACAGAGGAGGTAGTGGTAACCTAGGTGGCCTGGGTATTATCATATGTACAGGGGGGAATAGCAGAGGCATGGAAGGATAATTTATTGGATGAATTGGCAAAAGAAGAATCAGAGGTAGAGTCAGCAGAGCAGTTGTTTGCAAAAATAAGGAATGACTTTGAAGAGATATCAGAGGAAGAAAGGAAGATAGAACAGCTGAGGACAATTGAACAAGGGGGGAGGACCTGTGATGAATATGTACAGAAATTCAAAAAGGTCACCAGGGAGAGCAGCTATGAGAGAAGACCCCTTCATCAAAGAATTTAAATGAGGATTGAATGGGGCCATCAGAAGGAAGTTGGCTGAAGCAGAAGAACTGCCAACCACCATTGGAGAGTGGCAGAAAAGAGCAGTGAGACTAGACAGAAACCAAAGGCAGAGCAGGGTAGAAGAAAGAGTATTGGGGAGGAATACGGTATGCCCAGGAGGGAAATGCACAGCCAAGAGAAGGAAGATCATATGGGGGAAGAGGGGGACAAATAATGTGGAGAACAGGAGGAGGGTATAGAGGAGGAGGAGGAAATACGTCTAATAGAGGAGGAGCTCAAACGGGTCCAAGAAGAGACTCCAATGCAATGGATGTGGACAGAGGAAGGGGAGGAGATAGGATGTGCTACGTGTGTGGAAAGTGGGGCCACATGGCCAAAAACTGCTGGGAAAGACATAGGGAAAGAGTAGTAGAAACGCCACAGGAGTCGGCAAAAGAAAATGGAGGACAGTGAGCTCTTGGCTGGCCTCCAATAATGTATACAGTGTATTGCACCCAGAAAAACTGGGCAATAAATTGAACTCCATCAATACAACTGAGAGAGTAAGAGACATACAATGTACACTATGACCATTAAGGGAAGTCTGGTTGAAAGTAGGGTTAGAGAAGTTGGAAAGTCATGAAGGAATAGCAGTGAAGGCATTGTTGGATAGCGGAGTGACAGGTCTGTTCATGGACACGACCTTTGCAAAGGAAAAGAGATTTAAAATAGAAAAGTTGAAAAAACCCCTCTTAGTTAGGAATGTGGATGGAACGGCAAATGCAGGGGGGGGCTATAATGCACCAGGTCGAGTGCAATATGTTCTTTAAGGGACATATGGAAAGAGCCAGAATGGATGTGTGCAACTTAGGGAAGACTGAGTTAATATTGGGAATGCCGTGGCTAGCAGCCCACAACCAGAAATAGATTGGGAGAAAGGAGAAGTGAAGATAATGTGTTGCCCACCTATATGTGGAAGAAGAAAGCAAGAAGTGAAGGAGAAGAAAGTAAGAAAGACAGAAAAGAATAAGGATGAGGAAGTGTTAAAAAAGCTAGTACCCAGGAGATTTTGGAAGTGGAAGAAAGTATTTGGAAAAAAGGAGTCAGAAAGAATGCCAGTACAAAAGATCTGGGACCATGCCATAGAATTAAAAGAGGGATTTATGCCAAGAAAGGGGAAAGTATACTCACTATCAAGAGAGGAAAGAGAGGAAGTACAGACATTTGTGGAAGACCAGTTGAGAAAAGGGATATATCCGACCCTCCAAGTCACCCCAGACATCGCCAGTACACTTTGTGGTGAAAAAGGATAGCACACAAAGAATAGTACAAGACTATCAACACATAAACCAGTGGATGATAAAAAATGGGTACCCCTTATCCCCTCATTGCAGATATATTGGATAGAGTAGGAAAGAGAAAGGTGTTTATGAAGTTGGATTTGAGATGGGGATACAATAATGTCAGAATCAAGGAAGGAGATGAATGGAAGATAGCATTCACAACACACATTGGAGCATATGAACCTACAGTCATGTATTTTGGGTTGACAAACTCCCCCGCCACCTTCCAAGCAATAATGAATGACCTGTTCAGGGACCTCATAAACCAAGGGGATATAGCAACCTTCATTGATAACATTTTAGTAGCCACAGATATGGAAGAGGGACATGATGAGTTGGTAGAGAAAGTACTAAGGAGATTAGAAGAGAATGATCTGTTTGTGAAACCAGAGAAATGCAAATGGAAAGTAAGAGAAGTAGAGTTCCTGGGAGTAGTAATTGGTCCAAAAGGAGTGGAGATGCAAAAGGAAAAGGTGGAAGGAGTCCTGAACTGGCTGGTACCTAGGAATGTCAAAGAAGTACAAAAATTCCTAGGCCTCGCCAATTACTACAGGAGGTTTATAAAGGACTTTGCTAGGATAGTGGCACCGCTACACGTGCTAGTCAGGAAGGAGCAAACGTGGAAGTGGGAAAAGGAACAGGAGGAAGTGTTTGAAAAACTTAAGGCAGGGTTCACCACAGAGCCTGTTCTAGCCATCCCAGACATTGATAGGGAAATGAGAGTGGAAGCAGATACCTCAGACTATGCGACAGGGGGAGTGTTGTCAACAAAGTATGAAGATGGGAAGTGGAGGCCGGTGGCCTTCATTTCTAAATCACTGAATACCACAGAGCGAAATTACAAAATTCACGATAAAGAGATGCTGGCAGTTATAAGGTGCCTAGAAGCATGGAGGCACTACTTAGAGGGAGCAAAACTCGAATTTGAAATCTGGACAGACCATAAGAACCTCCAGTATTTTATGACGAGTCAAAAATTAAACCGCAGACAAGCAAGATGGGCCCTATACCTATCGCAATTTAATTTCATGTTAAAACATGTTCCAGGGAAGAGCATGGGGAAGGCGGATGGATTAAGTAGAAGACCAGACTGGCAGGAGGGGGTGGAAAGAGATAACGAAGACCAGAAGCTGATAAAACCAGAGTGGATTAGGGGGGTAGAAATGTTGATGGAGGAAGAAAACCTAAGAGAAAGAATTAGAAAGGTGCAGGAAGGGGATGAGAAGATAGTAAAAGCAGTAGAGGAGTTAAAAAGGGCAGGAATAAAAGTGCTGAAAGATGAAGAATGGGAAATCGAGGATGGGATAGTATTAAAGGAAGAAAGAATATACATACCAGAAGGAGACCTCAGGAGAGAAATAATACAACTACACCATGACACTCCAGTAGGAGGGCATGGGGGGAGGTGGAAGATGGCAGAGTTGATTGTCAGGAATTACTGGTGGCCAGGAGTAATGAAGGAGGTGGGAAGATATGTGGATGGATGTAATGCGTGTCAAAGATACAAGAATCAAAGCGAAGTGCCAGCGGGAAAACTAATGCCCAATGCAATCCCAGAAAAGCCATGGAGCCACATATTGGCAGACTTTATCACCAAACTGCCACTAGCCCAGGGATACAATGCAATCTTAGTAGTATGCGACTGTTTTAGCAAAATGGCACATTTTATAGCAACAACAGAGAAGACGTTGGTGGAAGGACTCGCAAAGCTGTTTCAGGACCATGTATGGAAATTGCATGGACTTCCAGAGAGCATCATATCAGACAGGGGAGTGTAGTTTGTGGTGGGAATGATGAAGGAGCTGAATAACTTGCTGGGAATCCAGACAAAGCTCTCAACAGCCTATCACCCTCAAACGGATGGGCAAATAGAGAGGATAAACCAGGAGTTAGAGCAATATCTAAGGGTCTTCATTGATCATAGACAAGAGCAGTGGCCAGATTGGTTAGGAATGGTGGAGTTTGCATATAACAACAAAATCCACACAGCTACAAAAACATCGCCATTTAAAGCAAACTATGGTCAAGACCTGAGGATGGGATTTGAGGGAAGAAGAAAGAGAAAGTACGAAGCAGCAGGAAAATTCATAGAAAAAATGAAGAAAATCCAGAAGGAAGCCAAAGCAGCATTAGGAAAAGCATAGGAGGAAATGAAAAAGTTTGGAGACAGGAGACGAGGAAAGGGAGAGAAGTACAAAGTGGGGGACTTAGTGCTGCTAAGTATGAAGGACCTAAAATGGCAGATAAAAGGAAGAAGGTCAGAAAAGCTGACCGAATGCTTTATGGGCCCCTACAAAGTAAAGGGAATCGTCTCAAGTAATGCAATAGAATTAGAACTGCCTAATTCTATCAAAATACATCCTGTAGTTAATGTAAGTAGAGTACGACTCTATAAATCACAGGTAAAGGGACAGAAGAAGATACCACCAAAACCGTCATCATCAAAGGAGAAGAGGAATTTGAGGTGGAGAAAATCTTAAACAAAAGGACAGTTAGAGGGAAGGAAAAGTTCCTGGTGAGGTGGAAAGGCTACACAGTAGGAGAGGATACCTGGGAAAATAGGAAAAACTTGGAAAATGCAAAGGAACTAGTAGAAGAGTTTGAGAGGGAGCACAGGGAAGAGGTCAAAGAACTAAGGCAACAGGAGCAAGAAGAAGAAGAAAAGGAGTTCAGTTGGGAATTACCTAGGGAATTCACAGCAAAACTACTATATGGTTGGGGGAGAAGAAGATACAAAAGAGAGAGGGAAAAGAGATGGAACAAAAATTGGTATCGATGGAAAAATTCCTCAGGGACGAGGAAACTTGAAGGGGGGGCCATGTTATGAGAGCCCCAAACAGGAAAATGTTTCCCACACATTTAAACACTTAATCCAAAACCTCAAAGCATACAATGGAGTAAGGATATAAATAAGTAGGGACTCAGTAAGTCAAATCATGTGACAAGGTCAGGTGATCATAGAACATTCTGGAAAGAACATGTGACCACAGGACTCTAGGGTACAGCCACTGTAGTAGTAGTATAAGTAGGGCTGCAATCCAACAAAGAATTCTATCGAGTTCTTCTTGAACATCTACCTAGGGTGATTGCTAAGGACATTCACTGTCCATTGATAACAAATTGGTGATTAGCTTGATCACTGATCTTTTTGGATAGCAGGCCCTAGCTGTAAAGAGGACTTGGTAGTCAGTTAGGGACTACCAGTAGAGACTTGGTACCAAACCCAGATATCATGTTCAAGACCTGACCTAGCAATTGGGTAGTGTTGCTTAGTAGAGTACTTGTACCTTTTTGATTAGTAGAAACCTTGTGCTAAGGGTGCATTGTTATCCATATACATAGAGGAATAGTATTGATCCCCTTAAGAAGGTGCTATTAGAGTAGAGATCCTCTTCTTGAGGTGATTGTTTACTATTTGATTAGGGCAGTAGTTAGTATGGCAGTAGGAGTCTGATTGGGTGAAGATCTTGCACCCCAACAGATATAGTTGTAATTAGTAAAATCCAAAAAATTCCTATTCTACTTCAAAGGGCATAACACTATATCTCTTGAACAATATAACCAACTTATGAGCAACATGCTCAATCAACAGCAAACCCTCACCAAATTAAGGGCAGAACTGGAAGAAAGAGAAAAAAGAAAGTGTTTTGGTTGCAAAGGGTTCAGGTACCTGGCCTGTAACTGCAGGAAATGGAGGGAGGTGGAAAAAGAAAGGCCTATTTCCCATAATAAGTTTGAGATGTTGGCAAGTAGAGTAATGAGGTATAGTGTAAAGGAGGAAGTAAAAGTGAGGAGGCAGAAGAAGAAGGAACTGCAATATTTTAGATGTTAGGAGGTAGAACACTTCAAGTGGGACTGTCTGATGGCAATAGCAGAGAAGAAGATACAGAGAGAGGAAGAGGTAGCATATGTGACTAGACCACAAAAGACACAGCAAAGACTGGTGTATTCTACATAGGAAAAGGTACAGGAGTACTATGATGAGTAGAGCATGCTTCTGGAAGGCACACTTTTTCTTGATAGAGGATGGGTTACAGAGGAGGTAGTAGTGACCTATGTGGATTGTGGAGAATATGACAGCAGAGGGGTACAGACCCATGAGAATCAAGGACAGGGCTTTCTCCTTGAAATATAAATAAGAAATATATAGTATGACTCTTGCCAGAAAGTATGAAATTGAAGGGAGGAGGAAGCAAAAAGGGAAGAAATAACAAGAGTGCAGTGTGTAGAATGTAGAAGAAAAGATGCTATAGGAAGAAAAGTATTAGAACAAGAAAGGAGAGAGATCTTGCATCTAGAATATAGGATAGAGAAAAAGAAGCTATGGTAGAACTAAGGAGTGGCAGCACACTCTATAGAGAGAAAAGCACAACAGAGTGGTGCATGGACAGAGGTTCCAAGAAGTACACCAAAGAAGGAGAATAAGCAAAGGGATATCAGAAGAATATTCAAAATGTTGAGAGAAGTGTGGCTGAACATTGGAGTAGAGAAAGTAGACACATATGAGGGAGTAACAGTAAAAGCACTCTTGGATAGTGGCACAACAGGAATGTTTATGGACAGAAAAATGGCAGTAAAACATAGATTTAGGTTGCAGAAGTTGGACAAACCAGTGACAGTCAGAAATGTAGATAGTATAAATAACAGTACAGGGGCCATCATACACCAAGTGGAAGTAAATGTATACTACAAAAATCACATAGAAAGGATGAGAATGGATGTATATGACTTGGAAAAGACAGATGTAATACTAGGAATGCCATAGTTACAGGCACACAACCCTGAAATAAATTGGGAAACAGGAGGGATAAAGATGACGAGATGTTTACCTATTTGTAGAAGAAATACAGTAGTAAAGAAGGATGTTGAACAAAGAAAGAAAATTGGGAAGAGAATCAGAGCAGTAGATCAAGCAGATAAAGACAAGTGAAAATAGGCAATAAAGGAAAAGTTTGATAATGAAGTAAAGCTAAACAGAGAGAAAGTAAAAAAGATGGTACCACAAAAATTCCACAAGTGGCTTAAGGTTTTTGAGAAGGCAGAATCAGAAAGAATGCCAGTTAGAAAACCTTAGGACCATGCAATAAATTTAAGGGAAGATTTTGTGCCAAAAAAAGAAAGAACATATTTGATGTTAAGAAAAGAGAAAGAGGAGGTTAGAGAATTTGTGGAGGAACAGTTGAGGAAGAGCTATATTCAACCCTCAAAGTCATCTCAGACTTCACCAGTCTTCTTTATAGGAAAAAAGAATGGAAAGAAAAGAATAGTACAAGACTATAAATATCTTAATAAAGAGATGGTTAAGGACAATTATCCTTTGCCTTTGATTTTAGACTTGATCAACACCATGGGTACAAGAAAGGTATTTACAAAAATGGATTTATGATAGGGGTACAACAATGTACAAATAAGAGAGGGAGATGAGTGAAAGGCTGTGTTTATAACACATCTTGGAGTATACAAACCCACTGTGATGTTTTTTGGTCTCACAAATTCACCAGTGACATTTCAGGCAATGATGAATGATACATTAAGAGATATAATAGACACAGGAGATGTAGTGGTATTCATGGATGATGTGTTAGTAGGAATGGAGGATGAAAAGAAGCATAATGAGGTAGTGGAGGAAATTCTAAGGAGGATGAAAGCAAATAATCTATACCTAAAATCTGAGAAATGTATGTGAAAAGTTAAAGAAATTGACTTCCTAGAACTAGTGATGGGGGCAGATGGTATAAAGATACAGGAAAAAAAAATATCAGGAGTTCTGGAATGACCAAGGTCTAAGATAGTTAAAGATATACAAAAGTTCTTGGGATTAGCAAATTACTACAGGCAATTTGTAAAAGACTTTACCAAGATAGCAAAACCACTGCATAGACTGGTCAGAAAGAACAAGAAGTAGAACTGGGGAGGAAAGCAGGAGAAGGTATTTGAGGAGTTGAAGTAGATATTCATAACATGACCAGTATTAGTGGTACTAGATCTAGACAAGGGAATGAGAGTAGAAGTAGATGTATTAGAGTATACAACAGGAGGAGTGTTATCAATGAAGTATGAAGACAACAAGTAGAGACCAGTAGCCTTTATTTCAAAGTTATTGAATGAAGCTGAAAGAAATTATGAAATTTATAACTGAGAAATGTTGGCAATCATTAAATGCTTAGAGGAATGGAAGCACTTGCTAGAAGGAGCACAAAACAAATTCAAGATTTGGAGCAACCACAAAAATCTAAAATACTTTATGAGTAGTCAGAAACTAAACTATAGACAAGCAAAATGGACCCTGTATCTATCCAGATTTGACTTTACTCTTAAACATATGCCAGGCAGTAGCATGGGAAAGGCTGACAGCCTCAGTAGGCATCCAGACTGCCAAGTAGAGGTGGAGAGAGATAATGAGGATAGAGTATTGGTAAAAAAGGAATGGCTGGAAATTAGAGCAACACAAGTGGTAGAAATTATGATAGAAAGAGTGGATTTATTGGAGAAAATCAAGAAGTCAGATGCAAAAGCTGACAAAGTGATAAAAGCAGTAGAAGAAATAAAGCAAGTAGGAGTAAAGATGTTGAGAGATGAGAAATGGCAAGAGAAAGATAGGCTGTTGTTAAGAGATAAAAAGGTGTATATTCCAAAGAATAAGAAACTGAAGGCAGAGATAATTTGGCTACACCATAATATACTAGTAGAAGAACATAGAGGGTAGTGGAAGACAACAGAGTTGGTTACTAGAAACTTCTGGTGGCCAGGGGTGACAAAAAAAGTCAAGAAGTACATAGAAGAATGCAATGTCTACTAAAGAAACAAGAATTGTACTAAGGCACCAGTAGAGAAATTAATGCCAAATGCAGTACCAGAGAAACCCTAGGCCCATATCACAGTGGATTTTATCACAAAGTTACCATTAGCACAGGAATACAATAGCATACTGGTAGTATATGATAGGTTGATGAAAATGGCATACTTTGTGTCTACTACAGAAAAGACTTTGGTAGAGGGAGTGGCAAGATTGTTCTGGAATAATGTCTGGAAGTTACATGGTCTACTAGAGAGTATTATTATGGATAGAGGAGTGCAGTTTGCAGTAGGGATGATGAAGGAGCTGAACAATATATTGGGGATCAATACAAAGTTGTCAACAGTCTACCACCCACAGATAGATAGGCAGACCAAAAGGATGAATCAAGACTTAGAACAATACCTGAGGATATTCATCAATCACAGGCAAGAGCAATGGCCTGACTGGTTAGCAACAGCAGAGTTTGTATATAACAACAAAGTGCAAACAAGTACAAGAGTGTCACTGTTCAAAGCAAATAACAGACAGGATCCACATATGGGATTTGAGATAAGGAAAAAGGGGAAGTTTGAAAAGACAGCAGAATTTGTAACAAAAATGAAGTAAGTGTATGAGAAAGCAAAAGCAGCATTAAGGAAAAGTTAAGAGGAAATGCAGAAGTATACAGATAGAAAGAGAAGTGAACCAGAAGAGTATAAAGTAGGAGACTGGGTATTACTAATTACAAAAGATCTCAAATATCAAATACAGGGGAGATGATCAGAAAAACTAACAGAATGATTTGTGGGACCTTACAAAGTCAAGAGAATAATTTCAACAAATGCAATCAAACTAAAGTTACCAAGTAGTGTTAAAATACATCCAGTAGTAAATGTCAGCAGAGTACAAAAGTATAGAGATCAAGTAGAAGGCCAGAAAAAGGAATAACCTTTACCAGTAATAATTGAAGGAGAAGAGGAATACAAGGTAGAAAAAATATTAAATAAAAGGAAGTTTAGAGAAAGAGATAGATACCTAGTATGACAGAAGGGTTATATAACAGAAGAAGATACTTGGGAACCAAGGGAAAATCTAGAGAATGTGTGAGAGTTAGTAGATAGGTTTGAGAAAAAATACAGAGAAGAGGCCAGAAGAATAAAAAAAAGAAACTTGGAAGAAGATCGTGAAGAAGAATTACCAGAAAGATATATAGCAAAACTATTGTATAGATAGAATGATAAGAAATTTGATAGGGAATATTGGAGAAGATTGGAAAGGAATTGGAAATAATGGAGATTAGGAAGAGCAAAAGGAAAGGAAATATTAGAAATGATCCAAGAAAAGGATGGAGAAGAGAAAGAAGAAAATAAGCAAGAATTTGAAAGAGATAAGATAGAAGAATGGGATGAAGAAAATGAAATGGGTAATTTACAGGACCCATATAATAAACTATAAAGTCCTCAGAATGAGGACCTTTAGAAAAAGAGTACTGTTATGAGCCACCTTGACTATAACAAAGTACTATAAATAGATTGGACATGAACTGGAGTCAAACCAGTAGCTAATGGACAGCTTGTAGTATTAATAAGAACAAATAGTGTATCTGTATATATAGACTGCAATTAAGCAAGAACTCCATTGAGTTCTCTTTTAACCCTGAAGAACTATCTTGGGCTAAACCCTAGCTTAAGGCTTCTGAGTCAGTTGCTGATAGGTAGCTACCCTAGAAGAAGAGAAAATTGTGAAGTGGATGGTAGACAATAAAGAAAATTGAGGAAGAGAGGAAAAAGTCAAAGCAGACCATAGGAAAATTGAAGAGATAGTACTATATAAATTCCTAAAGTAGAAAAGGATGTTTGGAAAAGTAGAATCAGAAAGGATGCCAACAAGAAAGGTCTGGGATTATGCCATAGATCTTAAGAAGATATTTAAACTATAAAAAGAAAGGATTTACTCTTTGTCCAAAAATAAAAAAGAGGAAGTCTAGAACTTTGTAAATGATCAATTAAGAAAGGAGCATATCAGACCATCAAAATTCCCTCAAATGTCACCAGTGTTCTTTGTGAGTAAAAAGAATGGAAGCAAGAGGATGGTTATAGACTACCATAGTTTAAATAAACAAACTATAAAGAATAACTATCCATTACCATTGATAACAGACTTGGTTGACAATATAGGAAGTAAGAAAGTATTTACAAAGATGGATTTGTGGTGGAGCTTTAACAATGTAAGGATCAAGAAAGAGGATGAATGGAAGGGAGGATTTACAACCCATATAGGGTCCTTCAAACTGACAGCTATGTTCTTCAGAATAATAAATTCACCAGCTACATTCTAGGCAATAATGAATAAAATCCTAAGAGACATGATTAATGAAGGAAAGGTGGTGGCCTTTATAGATGATGTATTAGTAAGGACAGAAACAGAGGAAGAACATAATGAGATTGTGGAAGAAGTACTGAAGAGCTAGATGAGAATGACTTATATGTTAAGCCAGAGAAGTGTGTGTGGAAAGTATGGAAAATTGGGTTTCTGGGAGTTATTATAGGGCCTAATAGAATCAAAATGGAGAAGGAAAAGATAAATGGAGTACTAAGTTGGCCAAAGCCAAATAATATAAAAGATGTCAGAAAGTTTTTAGACCTCACCAACTATTATAGGAGATTTATCAAAGACTTTGCCTGGATAGTAAGACCAATGAATGTGTTGACAAGAAAGGACATAAAGTGGCAATGGAGAAAAGAACAACAGAAAGCATTCAACAAGCTCAAAAGGATCTTTACAACTAGACCAGTATTGGTAGCCCCAGATTTAGATAAAGAATTTAGGATAGAAGTAAATGTTTTAAACTATGCTACTGGAGGAGTACTATCAATGAAATGCTCTGACAAGTTGTGGAAACCAGTTGCTTTCATTTCCAAATCTCTAAGTAATACAGAAAGAAACTACAAGATTCACAACAAAGAAATATCAGTAGTAGTCAGATGTTTAGAAGCATGGAGGCATTTCCTGAAAGAAACAACAATAAAATTTGAGATTTGGACAGACCACAAAAATCTTGAATACTTCATGAAGGCACAAAGGTTAAATAGGAGACAAGCTAGATGGGCTCTATATCTGTCTAGGTTTGACTTTATGCTAAAACACATTCTGGAAAGTAAAATAGGAAAGGCAGATAGCTTGAGTAGAAGACCAGACTGGGAGGTTGGGATTGAAAAGAATAACATTGGTAAAACCAGAATGGTTGGAAGTGAAGAAAACAGAAAGAGTGGAAGGAATAGTGGAAGGAATAGATCTACTGGAGAAAGTGAGACAGTCAAAAGTAAAAGACAACAAAGTGGTCAAAGCAGTAGAAGAGATAAAACAAGTAGGTGTAAAGATGTTAAGAAATAAGAAGTAGAGGGAGATAGACAGTGTAATGTACAAAGAGGGAAAGGTGTATGTATCAAAAGATGAACAGTTGAGGACAGAAATTATTCAGTTACACCATGAGATACCAGTTGGAGGACATGGAGGACAATAGAAGACAATAGAGCTAATCACTAGAAATTTCTGGTAGCTAGGAGTGATAAGAGAGATAAAGAGATATGTAGAAGGGTACAATGCCTGCCAAAGGAATAAAAACTGCACAGAATAGCCAGCTGGTAAATTAATGCCCAACTCCATCCCAGAAAAACCTTGGATATACATATCAGCAGATTTTATTACCAAACTGCCTTTAGCCCAGGGTTATGACTCTATCTTAGTAGTAGTGGACTGGTTAACAAAAATGGTACACTTTATACCAACTACAGAAAGAATGTTGGTAGAAGGGTTAGCAAGGTTGTTCAGAGACAATAGGTGGAAACTATATAGTTTACCTAAAAGTATCATTGGACAGAGGACCATAGTTTGTAGCAAGATTAATGAAAGAGCTAAACAGAATGTTGGGGATCAAAAGCAAGATGTCAATGGTATTCTACCCTCAAACAGATGAACAGACAGAGAGAGTCAACCAAGAGCTTGAGCAATATTTAAGAATGTTCATAGATCATAGGCAAGAGCAATGGCCAGATTGGTTGGGAATAGCTGAGTTTGTCTATAACAATAAAGTATATTTAAGTACAAAGACATTGCCCTTTAAGGCAAGTTACAGGCAAGATCCTAGGATGGGATTTAAAGTAAGGAGAAAAGGGAGATATGAGGGGGCAGAGAAGTTTATGATTAAAATAAAGAAGGTACAGAAAGAAGCAAAAGTGGTGCTGGGAAAGGTACAGGAGGAAATGAAGAAATATGCAGACAGGAAGAGAGAAGAAGTCAAGGAGTATAAAGTAGGGGACTTAGTAATGCTCAGTACTAAGGACCTGAAATACCAAATGATTGGAAGAAGAACAGAGAAGTTGATGTAGAGGTTTGTGGGCCTCTATAAAGTAAAGAAGATTGTATCAACAAATGCAGTTGAATTGGAGTTATCTAGTACAGTAAGAATACACCCAGTAGTAAATGTTAGTAGAATATATAGAAGATAGGCAGATAGAAGAACAGAAGAAGGAGCAACCAGCTCCAGTTATAATTGAAGGAGAAGAAGAATAGAAGGTTGAGAGAGTACTAAATAAGCAACAGGTAAGAGTGTTAGTGCAGAGTTATAAAGACTTAAGGCTCAACCAAGGTAGTTATTCAGGAAGAACTCAATAGAGTTTCTTATTGGATTCCCCCAGGTACTTATACAAATATTAGATGGTCTGTGTGCTTACCTCCTACGATCACATGACCCTTACTCAGAACTATCTATATCTTATATAATCCTTCCCATGCTATTTATATCTTTCTTGTATTGTATTCTTGGATATTTCCTATCAAGTTAATAAATGTATAAGAAATAGTTTCCTTCTTGGGAGTCATCTTATAACAGAGAGAAGAACAAGTATCTGGTACAATAGAAAAGACTTATAGCCAAGTCCAATACTTGGAAAGGAATAGGGAACCTGGAAAATGCAAAAGAAGCAGTCAAAGAGTATAAGAAAGAGTACTGATGGGATATAGAAGATGTAAGAAGACAGGAAAGAGAAGAAAAAACATTCAGAAGAGAAGAATTACTGGAAAGGTTTACAGCTATTGCAAATGGCCACTTACTGATTTATGAGTTTATGATTTGATAATCAAAAGGCTCAAAAAAGCAAAGTTAGGCAAGTGACAAAAGATGTTGTTAAGTCTGAGGTTTATCCTCAGA
Organism: Leucocoprinus sp. KB1807203; assembly: GCA_019327925.1. Taxonomy (NCBI): domain Eukaryota; kingdom Fungi; phylum Basidiomycota; class Agaricomycetes; order Agaricales; family Agaricaceae; genus Leucocoprinus; species Leucocoprinus sp. KB1807203. The sequence goes on from JAHTMQ010000163.1 coordinate 14,721, forward strand.
CATACAGTCCTTAAATACATGAGTGTAGTGGTTTGTATACCAGGATAGCCTACCACATGATCACTACCTATTGTTCTACATATAGAAGTGCTATTGTTCTTGAAATAGAGATATCCTAACCATCTTAGGGTAGTCCTTTGTTCTATTCAAGGACAGATGATAATCTATGAGTAAAGATCAGTATTATGTACAAATATTGAGGACCTTGTATCTCCATGGGATCTTATTGCCTTTGGTTCTATTTATAGCTGAAAGAAGTGCATTAAAGAGAGCTTTACAATGGTCATTGAAGCAAACAATTATGTTAAGCAGTTTCCGAGATATCAGCAATTTAGTGTCTGGTGACTTGGTGATTGCCAACTGATCTGCTGATAACTTGGTGAATACTGATTTCTTTGAGATGTTTTTGGTACTGTTTGAAAGGTCTTCTTAAGGGCTTTTGGTTGCCATTTAGATCGTTGAAATTGGTCAAGTATTCCTGGAGTTATGGTCTAAATGAATTTTGTGACATTACTCTCCCTCTTAGTTCGAGCTCTATTGAGAAGTTATCTCATTTTTGGTAAACTCTGAAGATATTCCTGCAGCTTTTTGCCTGCATTATGTAGATTTTCCTCAGGCTCCCATGTATTGTCTCCTTGACTGTATTCTTTCCATCTAACAAGGAATTCATTTTTTCCATGTCTTTGTTATGAATCTAGAATCTTCTCTACCTCCCATTCTTCCTGGCCCTGTATCAAGGTCAGTGGTGGAGGTGTGGATTTCTGTCCACAGATGATGGATTCAGAGTACTGTACTAACTTGCTAGCATGAAAAACTAGATACAGCATTTAGTAGCAAAGTGGCATCCTAAGCCAGAACATAACCAAGAACAACTTTTCTATTATTTCAAATGGTCCTTTGTACTGGGGTTATAATGCTTGCTCTATAGTCTGGTAATCCTTCAGATTGAGTAGTACCTTGTTACCAACTTTGAATAGAACACTTTGGACTTTTTGGTCATAGTATCACTTTATTCTTTCTACTGCAAGAGTAAGAGCTGCTTTTGCCTACTCCAAGGCTTCTTGTCATTTATACATCAGGTCATTCAAGTCTCTTTGTGGCAACTCTTTGACTAAAATTGGGCCTGCTCTCGGGTGTCTACTATATTCAAGAAAGAATGGACTTTCTTTGATACCTTTATGTGCTTGATTGTTATATACAAACTCTGCACTGGGGAGTAGATCCAACCAATTACTGAGATTATAATCCACATAGTACCAAAGATATTGCTCTAACACCTAGTTTACTTGTTCTGTTTGTCCATCTGTTTGTAGATAATATACTGTCAACATTGTAGATTCTATTTCTAAAATCTTGCACTATTCTTGGAATAGCTTTGTCATAACATGGCCAAAATGGCTAAGTCATTATTTATTTATTTATTTTTCTTTTTCTTTTCTTTTTAAATCTGTGGACATATGAAACAACTAAAAGGAGACACGTGGGAGTTTATAAATAGAAGTAAACATGGGAGGTGTATAAGGAGTGTACCACAATTGAATAGGGAACTCTATCGAGTTCTCCTTGTCAACTCGGACTAGGAGGGTGATTAAGTCACCTCAGGCTAAGTCACTATACCAGAACTCAATATCCACTTCTTGAGCACTGTTCACCTTGGACCTTGCTCACTCTTACTCTCATATATAAATCAACCCTTGGCCAGTGGTCATCACGATTACTAGCCACTTCTATACATAGCTGGGCCCTTGGCTTAAGGGGACTTATCAGTCAGTTAGGGAACTGAAGGTGGAGACATGGTACCAAGCTCAGGTACCGTGATCAAGGCCAGAACTTGCAACTAAGCGTTGAAAGGACAGAAGTAGTAGTATTTGCCTTACAAACCTTGTGCTGGTGGTCCATTGTGATCAGTACATGCAGAGGAGTAACGCTGTATCCTTAAGAAGGCATTTAGATCAGGGATCCCATCTGTTGGGTAATAGTCTAACCCTAGTATTAAGGCAGTAGTTAGTAGGGCAGTAGGACTCTGGCTGGGTGAAGATCTTACGCCCCAGCAGAGGTAGTATAATTAGTAAGATCAACCATTTATTCTGTACCCTTGAAACGTCAACATGATGTCTCAAACACAATACAACTCTCTCATGAGCAATTTGCTCAACCAAAAGCGTGCCCTTGCCAAACTAAAGGCAGAATTAGAAGGAAGGAGAGAAAGAATATATCAGTGTTGTAGGAGGTTTGGGTACCTGGCCTGTAACTGCAGGAACAAGAATGAAGAAGAAAAGGGGAAATCAATTCTCTAGAATAGATTTGAGGTGATAGCGAGTAGGGTAATGCAGTATGGGGTGAAGGAGAAAGTAGAAATAAGGAAATAAGAGATAGTAGAGGAAGGGGTGCAATGTTTCAGATGTTGGAGGATAGGACACTACAAGTGGGAGTGCCCAGTTACTAAGGAGGAGAAGGAGAGGAGAAGTAAAGAAGCAGCATGTGCAGTCAGTCTGCAAAAGGCACAGCAGGGAGAGAGGTCAGTGCATCCCAAGTCAGAAAAGGCACAGAAATACTGTGGAGGGGAGAATATACCAGAAGATGCACAGCTGTTGGAGTTAGAATGAATGACAGAAGAAGTCATAGCAACCTATATAGAATGTAGGTGGTGTGGAAAGAAAGGAATGCATAGGGAAAACAACAGAGGACAAGGAGTTCTCAGAGGGAGAAAGTTAGAGGAAGTCAAGTGGTGTGGGTGCTCAAAGCAAAAGAGAAGGGAAGAAGTAGCAGCACATCCCAGAGAGGAAAAGGCACAGCAGGGCAGCATGTGGACAGTAGTCCTGAAACTGTGCAGCAAAAAAAGAGGATAGACAAAGAGACGTCAGGAGAACATTCAAAATGTTAAGGGAGGTATGGTTAAACATAGGGGTAGAGAAAAGTAGACACACATGAAGGCGTAACGGTGAAAGCACTCTTGGATAGTGGTGCAACAGGAATGTTTATGGACAAGAAAATGGCAGAAAAACATGGGTTTAGACTGCAGAAGCTAGAAAGACCAGTGGCAGTCAGAAATGTAGACGGAACAAACAATAGTGGAGGGGCTATTACACACCAAGTGGAAGTAAATGTGTACTACAAGAGCCATGTAGAAAGGATAAGGATGGATGTATGTGATTTGGGAAAAACAGACGTGATATTGGGGATGCCATGGTTACAAGCCTACAACCCAGAAATCAATTGGGAAACAGGGGGAGGTCAAGATGACAAGATGCCCTCCATTATGTGGAAGGAACGCAAAATTGGAAAAGGGGCAGAAAGCAAAGAAAGGAAAAAGAGTAGTCACACTAGAAGAAGAAAAGATAGTGAGGTGGGCAATGGAGGATAAAGAGGACTGGGGAAGGGATGAGGAGGTTGAAGCAGATCATAAGAAGATTGAGGAGATGGTTTCAAAGAGGTTCCTAAAATGGAGGAAGGTGTTTGGGAAGGTGGAGTCAGAAAGGATGCCAACAAGGAAAATCTGGGATCATGCCATAGATCTCAAAGAAATGTTTAAACCACGAAAGGGAAGAATTTATCCTTTATCCAAAAACAAAAGGGAAGAAGTTCAGAACTTTGTAAACAATCAACTGAGAAAGGGGTACATCAGACCATCTAAATCCCCTCAGACGTCACCAGTATTCTTTGTAGGCAAGAAGGATAGGAGTAAGAGGATGGTGATGGACTACTGCAACCTAAACGACCAAACAGTAAAGAATAACTACCCACTTCCATTAATTACAGATTTAATTGACAACATGGGGAGTAAGTGAGTATTCACAAAAATAGATCTTTGGTGGGGGTTCAACAATATAAGAATCAAGGAAGGAGATGAGTGGAAGGGAGCATTCACGATCCCATGTGGGGTCCTTTGAACTGACAGTTATATTCTTTGGAATGACGAATTCACCAGCCACATTTCAAGCAATGATGAATGAAATTCTGAGAGACATGATTAATGAGGGAAAGGTAGCAGCATTTGTAGATGATGTGCTAGTTGGGACAGAAACAGAGAAGGGACATGATGAGATAGTAGAGAAGGTCCTGAGGAGGTTAGAAGAGAACAACTTGTATATCAAGCCAGAGAAGTGCGCATGGAAAGTAAGGAAGATTGGATTCCTGGGTGTAGTCATAGGACCCTGCAGAATAGAGATGGAGAAAGAGAAGGTAGATGGGGTGCTGAGTTGGCCAAAACCAAAGAACATGAAAGATGTCAGGAAATTTTTAGGCCTCGCAAACTATTACAAGAGGTTTATTAAGGACTTTGCTTGAGTAGCCAGGCCAATGAACATGCTGACAAGGATGGATGTAAAGTAGCAGTGGAGGGAGGAGTAGCAGAAAGCATTTGATGAGCTCAAAAGGATCTTTACAACTAAGCCAGTACTAGCAGTACCAGACCTAGACAAAGAATTCAGGGTAGAAGCAGACACTTCAAACTATGCTACTGGGGGGGTATTATCAATGAAGGGTCCTGACAAGCTATGGAGACTGGTTGCCTTTATTTCTAAATCTCTGAGTGACACAGAAAGAAACTATGAGATTCATGACAAAGAAATGTTGGCAGTAGTCAGGTGCCTAGAAGCATGGAGGCATTTTCTGGAAGGAACAACAACAAGGTTTCAGATATGGACAGATCATAAAAACCTCGAATACTTCATGAAAGCACAAAAATTGAATAGAAGACAAGCAAGATGGGCATTATATCTATTGAGGTTCAATTTTACGCTAAAGCACATTCCAGAGAGTAAAATGGGAAAGGCAGATAGCTTGAGCAGGAGGCCAGATTGGGAGGTAGGAGTAGAAAGGGACAATGAGGATGAAATGCTGGTAAAACCTGAGTGGCTAGAAGTTAGGAGAACAGAAAGGGTAGAAATAATTGTGGAAGGAGTGGATCTATTGGAGAAAGTAAGGAAGTTGAAAGTAAAAGATAATGAAGTAGTCAAAGCAGTGGAAGAAATGAAACGAGCAGGAGTAAAGATGCTGAGAGATAAAGAGTAGAGGGAAGAGGATGGTATAATGTATAAGGAAGAAAAGGTGTATATACCCAAAGATGACATACTGAGAGCAGAAATAATTAGACTGCACCACAATACACCAGTGGAAGGACATGGAGGACAATAGAAGACAGTGGAGTTGGTCATCCAAAACTTCTGGTGGCCAGGAGTAACTAAGGAGGTGAAACAATATGTAGAAGGATGCGATTCTTGTCAAAGGAACAAAAACCATACAGAACAGCCGGCAGGCAAATTAATGCCCAATTCAATACCTGAAAAACCTTGGATACATATATCAGTAGACTTTATCACCAAACTGCCAATAGCACAGGGATACGACTCAATCTTAGTAGTAGTAGACAGATTAACAAAAATGGTCCACTTCATCCCTACTACAGAGAAAACGTCGGCAGAAGGGCTAGCCAGGTTGTTTAGAGACAATGTGTGGAAGCTGCACAGGTTACCCAAGAGCATTGTCTCAAACAGAGGACCACAGTTCGCAGCAGAAATAATGTGGGAGTTGAATAGGATATTGGGGATCGAGAGTAAGTTGTCAATGGCGTTCTACCCTCAAACCAATAGACAGACAGAGAGGGTTAATCAGGAACTGGAACAGTACTTAAGGATGTTTATTGACCATAGGCAGGAGCAGTGGCCTGACTGGTTAGGAACAGCAGAGTTTGCCTACAATAACAAAACACACTCAAGTACTAAAGTGTTGCCCTTCAAGGCAAATTATGGACAAGATCCTAGAATGGGGTTTGAGATAAGAAGAAAGGGGAAATATAAAGGAGCAGAGAAATTTGTAACAAAAATGAAAGAGATCCAGGAGGAAGCAAAAGCAGTGCTGGGAAAAGCACAAGAGGAGATGAAAAAATATGCAGATAAAAAGAGAGGAGAGGTCAATGATTATAAAGTAAGAGACTTAGTGATGTTGAGCACAAAGGATCTGAAATACCAGATGGTCAGAAGGAGGACAGAGAAGTTAATGGAGAGGTTTGTAGGCCCTTACAGGATAAAGAAAATCATATTATTGAATGCAGTAGAATTAGAACTACCTAGTACAGTAAAAATACACTTGGTAGTTAACATTAGCAGAATACAAAGATATATAGGGCAAGTAGAGGGGCAGAGAAAGGAACAACCAGCTCCAGTAATAATTGAGGGAGAAGAGGAATGGGAGGTGGAAAGAATCCTAAATAAGCAGAGAATATGAGAAAAAGACAAGTACCTAGTACGATGGAAGGGATTCATAGCAGAATCAGATACCTGGGAAGGGAGGGAAAACTTAGGAAATGCAAGAGAGGCAATTGAAGAATATGAGAAGGAATATCAACGAGATATGGAGGATGTAAGGAAGCAAGAAAAAGAGGAAGGGACATTTAAAAGAGGAGAATTGCCAGGACAGTTCATAGCAAGAAAGTTATTTGGATGGTTGGATAAAAGGTACGATGAAGAATACTGGGCAAGGTTAGAAAGAAACTGGAGATGATGGAAAGGAGGAAGGACAAGAGAGCAAAGAACCATGGAGATGATTAAGGAAGAAGAAGACGAATCAGGGGTAAGAGAGTGAACAGAAGAAGATAACGAGGAAATGGACAACATGGTTGACCTGTACTATGAGTTATAGGGAAATCCTTGGGACAAGGAAACTTAAGAGGGGGGGTGGTGTCATGACATGGCCAAAATGGCTAAGTTATTATTTATTTTCTTTTTCTTTTTCTTTTCTTTTTAAATCTGCAGATATGTGAAACAACTAAAAGGAGACATGCAGGAGTTTATAAATAGAAGTAAACATGGGAGGTGTATAAGTAGTGTACCACAATTGAATGGAAACTCTATTGAGTTCTCCTTGTCAACTCAGACTAGGAGGGTGATTAAGTCGCCTCAGGCTAAGTTACTATATATTAATTGGTTGTCTGGGCTTCATGCTTATCCAAATTTGTTTTAGATTCAAAGTATATAGCATTCCAGAATATAACCAAAGTTCCTAAGTCCTAGAGGGTAACCTTTAAACAGTCTGCCTCCAATCAACCTGATACTAGCCCATCATATTTGTTTTTTGAAGTGTGTACTAATTGGTAAATGACAATTTGGTCATTGTGCAGTAAAAAAAGCCTTTCTAAAGGTTTCCTTGTATAGCTAAGGACTTGTAGGAGGTTTCTAGAGTGAACTCAAATACTGAATTCAGGGATATAAAGTATATTCCATATTATAAATCCACAGAAAATTCATTGGTAGTGTAACACCCAGTCTCCTCTTTTGCTGCACCTTTTGTGGCCTGGCTATATATGCTGCCTCTTTCTTTCCTCTCCTCTCTCTTTCTACTCCTATATTTGGACACTTTCATTTCTGGTACCCAACTCTCCAGTATCTAAAGCACTTTACTTTTTTCTCTACTTTTTTCTGCCATCTCACTTCTACTTCACCTCTTACTCCACATTACATTACCCTAATCACCAATATCTCATATTTGTTTTGGGATTTTTCTTTTTTCTCCTTTTCTTCTTTCTTTGTCTTGCAATTATGGACCAGGTGCCTAAACTTCCTACAACTCCAACACTCTCTTTCTTACCTTCTCTCTAGTTGTGCCTTTAGTGAAGCAAGAGCTTGCTTTTTTGTGAGCATGTTGCTCAGGAGTTTGTTGTATTGCTGTAAAGACATTGTATAGTGTTCCTAACAATAATAGAGTTTTTTCTAAGCTATGGTTTTACACTTGCTGGGTGTAGTGACTTGGCCTAAGATGACTTAATCACCCTCCAAGTCTAAGTTGACAAGAAGAACTCAATAGAGTTCCCATTTGATTCTATACACTACTTATACAACTACTATATGGTCTGTGTACTACTTTCCCATACTCATCATGTGATGTAATATTGTGACATCCTGACATGTGACTATGACATGTAACATTGTCATGTAATACTTTCCCACACTTCTTCCTTGTGCTGTACTAACTTGCTAGCATGAAAGACTGGGTATAGTACTTAATAGTAAAGTAGCATCCTAAGCTAGAATATAACCAAGGACAACTTTTCTATTATTTCAAATGGTCCTTTGTACTGGGGTTGTAATGCTCACTCCATAGTCTGGTAATCCTTCAGATTGAGTAGCACTTTGTTGCTAACTTTAAATAGGACACTTTGGACTTTTTGTTCATAGTACTACTTTATTCTTTCTGCTGCAAGAGTGAGAGCTACTTTTGCTTGCTCCAAGGCTTTTTGTTGTTTATATGTCAGGTCATTCAAGTCCCTTTGTGGCAACTCTTTGACTAAAATTGGACCTACTCTTGGGTGTCTGCTATATTCAAGAAAGAATGGACTTTTTTTAATACCTTCATGTGCTTGATTGTTATATGCAAACTCTGCACTGGAGAGTAGATCTGACCAATTACTGAGGTTATAATCCACATAGCACCAAAGATATTGCTCTAATGCCTAGTTTACTTGTTCTGTTTGTCTATCTGTTTGTAGATGATATACTATCAATATTATAGATTCTATTCCTAAAATCTTACACTATTCTTGGAATAGCTTGGCTGAGTATTGTACTCCTCTATCCAAAATGATTTATAGGAGCAGTCTATGTAATGGATAGACCTTGTCATATAGTAACTATGCTATATCTTTGAATAAGAACTGATTGTTGATAGGAATGAAATGAGCCCTTTTGGTGAGCCTGTTGACAATAACACAAATAGTATCATAACTGTTTGACTCTGGCAATTGCATGATTAAGTCCATTGAGATTATTTCCCAAGGCCCATTAGACACCTTGTTAGACATGAGTGGTCCAAAAGATTACTGTGCACAATTTTTCATCTGCTAACACATATCACAACCTGTAATGTATTTCTTGACAAATATTGTTATCCCAGGCCACCAGTAATTTCTGGAGACCAACTTATAGGTCTTTCACCAACCTAGGTGTCCAGTAGATGGCAAATTGTAGTGCATCTTAATGATCTGTTGTTACAAGGTATCTTCTACACTATGGAGAATATAAACCTTCTCTCTGTACAGGAGTAGTCCATTTTCATAGTTCCAGTCTTGCAAGGATTTTCTAAATTCTCTTGGACCAGACTTAAGTAATGTTTTATAGTCTTTGGTAACTTTGTCTGATAAGAGTGCAGCTTTGACCTCCCTTAGGATTACTTTGTCATTTATTGGTATTTCATGAGTAGCCTCTAGTACATTGATAGCAAAGAACTCAGGTTTTAGCAACATCTGGTTTGTATTGTCAAAGACTGTTCCCATTTCATAGTCTGCTTGTCTAGACAAGGGATCTTCTGTCTATATTGTCTTTCCTAGTTTATGATAGAGTACAAAGTTGAAATAAATCATAAAAAGTGCCCATCTCACTTACCTCCTGGTCAGTTTTTGAGCTGTCCTGAAAAATGTAAGGTTCTGATAATCTGACCAGATCTCAACTTTATATAGATGTCCTTCCAAATAGTGTCTGTATTCTTCTAGTTTCTGAATTACTGCAAGTAGTTCCTTGTCATAGATTTCATAGTTCCTTTCATGAACATCTAATGACTTAGAGAAGAAAGCTACTAGGTGCCACAGATTGGTTTGCATATCCTTTTGTGATAAAACAGCTCCTGTTACAAAGTTGCTAGCATTGGTGGATAACTTAAAGGAATCTTTGTCATTTGGTACTCTCAGGACTGGAGCTGTAGTAAAGGCCTTTTTCAGTATCTCAAAAGTATTTTGTTGCTCTATACCCCATGTCCAGGTACTATCCTTCTTGGTCAAGTCGAAGAGTGGCTTTGACATCTTGGCAAAGTTCTCAATAAACCTATGATAGAAATTCACAAAGTCTAAGAATGCTTGTACTTGCTTGACTTTTGTCAGTACTAGCCACTCTAGAACCCCTAAAAGTTTCTTCTCATCTATCTGTACTTTATTCTCCAAAATAATTATGCCCAAATACTTAATACTACTTTGCTCAAAGAAACACTTTTCTGCTTTGGTATAAAGATCATTAAATTAGAGCCTTTTCAGCACTTTCTTGACCAATCACCTGTGTTTCCTCAAACATGTCCCAAATATTAGAATATCATCTAAATACACTATTACTAGTTATATACAAATCAAATCTCCTAATATGTTATTCATCCTGCTTTGGAAGGTCGCTGGTACATTGGAAAAACTGAAATACATAACAGTTGCCTCAAACAGGCCTTACCTTGTAATAAATGCTGTCTTCCATTCATCCCCTTCTTTGATATGAACATTGTTGTATCTCCACCTCAAGTCAATTTTAGTGAAGATTTGTTATGAGTTGGCTCCAAAGAAGGAAAATATCTTCCATACATTTATTAACTTGATGGGAAATTTCCAGAAATATAATGCAGGGAAGATATAAATACTGTGGGACAGTATTATGTAAGAACTATATAGTTATTAGTCATAGTCTTGTGACCATGGGAAGTAGGTGCACAGACTATGGGATATTTGTAGTGACTTAGCCTGAGGCGACTTAATCACACTTCTAGTCCAGGTTGACAAGGAGAACTCAATAGAGTTCTTGTTTGTTTGTTGTATACTACTTATACACATTTCAGTATTTACTTTTATTTATAAAGTTCTGTATATTTCTTTTGAGTCATTTCTTCTTACACATCCATTGGTTCTTTTAATGAAGAAAAGAAAAGAAAAGAAAAGGAAAATAAATAATGACTTAGTCATTTGGCCAAGTCATGACAATATTTGTATAAGTACTAGTAGAAATCCAATAGAGAACTCTATTGAGTTCTTTCCTTTCAATTATTACTGGTTGGGGTCAGAGCTTCAGTCCTAAGTCTGTACCTTAACAAGATTGAGACTTTGCTGAGTGATTCAATCAAGTTGGTTATTCTAGGGATTGAATAGCAATTTTTGATAGTAATTCCACTGAGGGCTCTATAGTCTATAACAGGTTATAAGCTTCTATTATGCTTCTTTACAAAGAAGAATAGAGCTGCTATCAGGCTAGTAGATAGTCAGATATAATCTTTTCTGAGTTTCTCATCAATCTACATGTCAAGAGAGTTTTTTTCTGCTAGAAAGAGCAGATAGACCTTGGTTGGTTTGGGAAGTGTTGTACCTTTCACAAAGTCAATTGCATAGTCATATGGTTTTTGTATTGGCATTCTCTCTAACTTATTCTTTGAAAACACATTCCCATACTTATATAGCCACTCTGGCATATGAGCCTTCTAGGTCTTTGTATTCTCACAATCTGAGTCCCCATATTGGTCTCAATTGTTGAGTATAGCTGCAATCATCATCATCTATTGATGACTGCCTGGGTCATTTGTGTCTGCCCAGCTAAGAATATGGTTGTTGGGGTCCTTATCTCCTATGTTGTCCAATGAGGAAAATCTGCTGATATTTAGTTCAAGGTAAAGTTTATTAGCTTCTGCTTCTATATCTTGTATTTTATGGGCTTTACTAGCATATGTATCTAGGCACCTGATGAACTTCCATTGACCTTTTCACCAATTGATATTTAAATTATGTCACAAACTTCATTCAGACCATAACTCCAGGAATACTTGACCAATTTTGACAATCTAAATGGCCACCAAAAGCCCTTAAGAAGACCTTTCAAATGGTACCAAAAATGTCTCAAATCAATCAGTATTCACCGAGTTATCAGCAGATCAGTCAGTAATCACCAAGTTACCAGACACTAAATCACTAATATCTTGAGAACCGCTTAACATAATCGTTTGCTTCAATGACCATCATAAAGCTCTCTTCAATGTGCTTCTTTCAGCTATAAATAGAACCCAAGGCAGTAAGATCCCATGGAGATACAAGGTCCTCAATATTTGTATATAACACTGATCTTTACTCATAGATTATCATCTGTTCTTGAATGGAACAAAGGACTACCCTAAGATGGTTAGGTTATCTCTATTTCAGAAACAATAATACTCCTATATATAGAACAATAGGTAGTGATCATATGGTAGGCTATCCTGGTGTACAGACCACCACAATTATGTATTTAAGAACTATATGTCTGAGGATAAACCTTAGACTTAACAACATCTTTTGCTGCTTGTCTAACTTTGCTTTTTTGAGCACTTTGATTATCAAATCAAGCAATCACAAATCAGTAAGTGGCCATTTGTGATACAAGGTTGAAGTATATATTCACCCTTGTAGTCTAGAGTCTTAACAATATATGGAGGTGACTAGTGATTGCAATGATCACTGGTCAAGGGTTGAAATATTATGAAAGTAAAGAATAGACAAGGCTCAAGGTAAACAGTGTCCAAGAAGTAGTATTAAGTTCTTCTGTTGTGCAACTCAAGTTGAGTTGACTCAGTAGCTAAGTCTTTGAGGGTTACAAAGAAAACTCAATGAGATTCTTGATCAATTGTGCTAGCTACTTATACAAGTATACTATTTGCTCTCATTTACATTGATGGTATAATAGTATTCTACAACCAGCTAGGAGGCTGCTAGTTCAATTCCCTTGTTTGTCATTCTATAAATAGATATTCTTTGGTCATAGTTGAGACAACTCATGACACAAGAATCCAAAGTCAATTACCTAATATTCTCAAAAAGTTTCTAATTTATTTATCAAGTCATAAGCTGATTGATATAAAAGTAACCAATATACCAATGGTTTTTTGGTTTACTGTAACTATGCTACTTATATACCTATTTAGAACAATAAAAATGTGAAACATAAGGAATTACATACATTGCTCAGGCTCTCATGAGATCCAAATTCCAACATTGACAGCTGCTGATTTTGCAAGCACTGGCTGAGGTTTTGATAACTATATTTTTTGGGCTTATTTGGTACTGACATAATTAACATGGACCCATGGCCTTAGTGCATCCCATTTTTGCCTCCTAGTGTAAATTTTTGCTTCCTCAGTTCTGAGGTGAATTTGGCTTTGACATCTATTATACTGATATAACTAGTTGACAGGTACATTTAGAATATATTCAGATCTGCTTGGTTGACAGTTGACAATCGATTATTGTAATAAAAAGTTCAGTACTACCTCAATTTTTCCAATTTTTCCAATTACTATTGAGTTAGCACCTTTATCCTGACTGTATATCTTCCCCCTGCACCTAGTTATTATCCGCATATGAGTATCCTATATCTATCCAAGCACGCATAGCATCTCCATAAGCAATAGTCACGATGGTTAATCTGGGAGAGGAACACCTCGGTGAGAAAACATGAATTGACACCAGAAAACACATACAAGAATCCCATAAATGCAAAAAAAGCAACAAGGGCATTAGTAAAAAGATGTCCATAAGCATTGATCATAGGCAGGAGCATTGCTGTTGATACAGCAAGTGTAATTGACCGAAGGCCGCTACATAGTTATGAGCACATCTGTCCAGCTCACTTGAGAAGAGGAACGAGGCTCACTTCACAGCAGCAGTAACCTCCGCACTATTTGAGTGTAATACATCGACAACATATGCACCACAAGGTGTCAATGCAATATCACACTAAAGATATAAACAAAATTTAGTGGTGATTGAGCAATGGTTAATTCACTTCGAAAGTACCCACACCAATTCCATTAATAAAGAAACAAACCAAGTTCAATACTAACCCAAGAGTACCGGGTATATATCTTGTGATCAACCCCGAGGCAAGGACGGTAATTGGTAAGTAAAAGCTGTACAAGCATGCGCGAAGTCTATCTTCGGGACAATATCCTCGAAGTTTTTTGTATCTGATGACAATTTTGTCGGATATCCAGCCTGAGAGCGGTGCGCCGACTGTAGAGATTGACAACGAGTTGTGCGTTCAGATGGCATGTAGAGGCGAGGAGGAAAGTAGACGACACATACTTGCGTTGCCGACGCCAAGAGGGAGAAAGCAAGCGCCAATAACTGCCTCATTTTCAATGCCATAGCGTTTTCCCTGAGATAAAACGTTGAAAAGTGGAGAATGAAACAGAAAATGGGGACATCGTACGATCGTGTATGGCAATGGAACCATCAAAGCTTCCAAGTAAATCAGTTTATGATGAGCATGGGAGACAAGGAATGAATTTCACTGAAGTCGGTCAACAGTGCGAAGTACCCAATGAGTCCCTAGATACATAGTTCAACATCTTGTGCTTTCAAAAGCGCCCCGTTGGCAACATACCACAGCTAGAACATTCGGACTACGGAGCATTAGGAGCTGAGAAAAAGGATTCAATATTACAGGCCTCCATTTGGAGTGTGTTTTTCCGGAGCGTTCATGTTCGTCGATGCCTTTTGTACCAGGATGACTGGTTTCGGGAAAGAAGAAGTAGATGCACAGCATAGCACCTAACGCGAATGCAGCCAGTCCGTTGTGTATCCCTCGCCATGACCAATAATGGGCTGTCACACCACCAACAGTAGGCGCAAGAGCGAGGCCAAGGAGACCAGTCTAATCCAAGGAAAAATTTGACCTGATATCAGATCTATGAGAATAGTAGGACGCACACCAAAGTAACTTCCCAATGCTACCCCTCTTTCCTCCAGCCTGTAAATATCACCAATCACCCCGGCTCCCACTGAAAGTCCAGGGGATGCTCCCATCGCTTGTATGAACCGCCAAATCATCAATTGCCAGACAGTTTGAGCTCGTGCAACGCCGAGAGAACCGAAAATCATCACAGGGAGACACCATAAGTAACAGGGGCGTCGGCCATCTGTACAAAATTAGCTCAGAGGTCAGATATGATATATTCATGCTCACAGAATTTAGAGTAAACTGAGCCAATAAGACCACCGCATGAGGCTGCGAGGATATATATGCTGACCGCATAACTAAACCAAAGCGTTCGAGTGTTGGTCTCTGAGATTAATGTTATCACGTACCTGATAACCTCGCCTGTTGAGTTAAAGTCTTGCGCGATCTGAGGAATCGAGGGCACAAAAGTTCCAGAGCAGAAAACTGCAAAACACTCAGTTAAGAATCTAACCCGCCAATAACCAAACATACAGGCAACGAGCCCACCCCAAGACACAATTGCTACTAAAAACCTTTTTTGTCTCGGTGAGAAACGATCGTAAATATGATCATGTTGGATTCTTAATAACGGTATTTCTTCACCCGTCATAATGGCCGCGGATGATATGAGAAGGACAGAAAAAAAATAATAGCACGTGCATGGCTGGCGCCGATATCAATGATTTACTTATGACAAGTGATTTCCACTGCTATAACATATTGAAAGTTGTCTATCACTAGGAACCTCATTTTGTTCTCTGAGGATTTTCTAATGATAAGTTGTGTCTGAGGTACTAGTCCCAATAAACTGAGGATTTCCTGGAGAATATTCTATGACCTTGAAACTAGGACACATATACTAAACAATCACTTTATCTACTGATCATCAAAAACTGAACAATCAGGGATTGTTGAGATTAACTTAATGGAAACCTCAGCAGCAAAGCAATAGTTCCTAGTTTTTTTTGTTTCTTCTATTTTTTACTGGAGGCAATTCATTTGTGTCTGTATAGTAGGATTTTGTACACTACCATGGACCGTGATTAAGCACCACATCATAAATTTTTGAATCAACTTCTCAGGAACTGGGACACTATAATTTCTGAGAACTTTTCTGCTCGATTATTTTGACACTTAGATATTTTACGTCATCTTTGACTTATCACCTCCTCACACTGGCACTGAAATTGACATCATTCACTTGTAGTTCAGGTCTGAGATAGTACAAAATCAGAAAAGTGTGGGAGTCAATGATTAGCTCTGCCAAAGCAGGCGGCAATCATATCATTGATCAGGGGCAACTTGCGATCAGATTGACTTCAACATGGCTTCATCACTGTCTCCCCTTCAACAGACTATTTCTGCATTATTTGCCAATCCGAATGGCGACTCTGGGAATGAACTCGCTGGACTGATCAATCAGGAGATTGGCCCAGAGTCATTCAAGCAGAGTTCGGCGTCGCAGGTGTCACTTCTCTCATCCATCACACAACAACTTGTCAAATCCTCCCTTGCACATCGTGAAATAATTGATGATTATGTCACTTTTGTATCCTTTGCTGCTCTTCAGATCAACAGCAAACCCACACCCATTGGTTCCATCAGAAAAGATGACGAACCACCATTATCGAAAGTTGCTCCCCTTCACCCAGTGAGCGGACCTGCCATTCTTGGAGAGAACATTGCGGAAAAGATTTCTGGCTCAGTATGGGGCGCAACATCGCGAGCAGCTGCACCAAACGCCGATCGTGATCGAAGCCTATCAAAGGAATACTACCGCACTGTTTCTGTTCAGATGACGATCCTCGCACGAGCGTTCGCGCTTTCAGAATCGTTCCGAGGCTCATTATGGCCTGTCATTGAGGATATTCTTGTCAAAGGGTTATTCTCGGGAGATGGCCAAGAGCCCGGTTCATTTATCGCTTTAGCTGCTCTCATGCTCGGCGCAGGAAAGGAGATCAGGGAATATATGGAAGGAGGTAAAAAAGGACGGGGAAAATCCTGGTTATGGTCTGATAACGTTAGGACAGAAGCTGAGGCAAGGTGGGAGTGGAAGGATGTAGTCGAGGCTTTCAAGCATCAACCTGGACAAGAGATGAACGATCGTCTGCCTGGGTATGTAAAGAATACTCTAGAGCTTGCCCAGAAATATGTTGAAGGCGGCTTAATGGAGGAGTCCTGGGATAGCGAGAGACTTACGGAGGAGGCGTTCAATTGGGAGGACGTAGATTAGAATTTCCTGGGATATAAGACTAGCTTGGATATCTAGTGTAGCTTGATAGGAAACTCTAGTACGATGTCAAACTTGGAACCGATCCCAATAAATTGTACTTGTCCACTAACACAATCGATCATGGATATGGATTCGAGAGTTCGGCGACCAAGAACCAGCTGTGGACGCTGGTATTACGTGTTACTGCGTGTCATGACACGGGACCACAGTGGGGAACAGATGCCCGATTTAATTTTTTTTGTACATGGCTGCCATCCATGATCTTTCTGTTGTGAATTCCTGGACCCGACCACCATTCAAACACAGACAGGTCCAAATTATGAGTTACTGCATAACTTTATAGTCAAATTCTGATGCAAAGCGCCAGTAGCCAAATTTGAATCCTGGTTTAAAGACAGCGGACCACGCTAAAGACATCAAATGGTATTGACAAAGCTTATAGGTGAAGCCAAGCTTTCTATTACGAAGACGACGGAAGAAAAGACCAAGTTAGGGAAAGATGAGGTTGCCACCGGATCGTAACTTAGTCCTGCCTGGCAGAATTGTTGTGAGAAATTTTTCTATGGTATTTTGAGGGCTAAGAGGCTTGTGCGTGGGTGTTCGCAGCTGTGTGTTCTTCGTTTGGCTCTTCGCACATCGAAGAAGGTCAGCGCACTATATCCTGGCTATCGCCGGATCGTTGTCATTCTATTGCTATACATTACATCGCCGCTTCAACTCTATTGTTCGTGTATAGGCAAGCCGTGTGTTGTCTTTGAGACTCTGCACTGCATGAGAGCCTAAGAATGCATTGTGCCTCTTATTTTCTGTTGCTGCATTTGCACCATACTATTTCTACAGATCCGGCTATCCACGCAGCACCAACGTCTTCTTCAAAGCCCATCAGATCATGACTCGAATGTTTGGGTCACAGCGCTCCTCTAGACATTGAAATACACTTGCATGCAGTTGAACATCTGTGCATGTTCTCAAGTCCATGCCTCAGCTTGAATATTAATGACACACAGAGGTGAAGAGGCCGGAGATCATACGGACTTGGTGGAAGTACGGCCACTTGGTGGTCAGCTTTGCATCGAACAACGGCTCTATGGCGCATCATGTCCACCAAGGAGTATCTTACAAGCTTCACTGGCAATCCTACAAATATTCCTTCCTCTAATGAACCTTGCAAAGTCTTTCCAAATTTCTCTAATAAACCCAGTGTTTATTGAGCACATATCGCATTTTTCTTGGACGAGTAAATGCCACGTTGGGAGACAAAGTCATGATGGCGCTCGCTTCAATCAATGGTGACTTAACGCGATTGGTCCAATTTTTCATGAGTGATCAGGACATAGCTTCACTGCTGAAAAAATCTGAGGTATCTAGTCCAGAAGGTTGCTCTTCTGATTGGCCGTGGCTTTCTGATGCCCCAAATGTTCCAATTGTGCCTCCAGGACCAACATCATCCTTCCCTTAATGGCCCTTACCCTTTACCAAATTCCCTTCCGGTGTTCTTCACTGATATTTTCTCTCTCACATCTTCGACGCCTTAACCTTCATGCTTCAGTCAGTCCCGCGCTCCCTCTCGATCGTATACGTTCTATGATTTCACACAATCCACACTTCCAGTCGTTGGTGCTGCATTTTCAGGGCATGTTGCCCAACGTACTGCGTTCGGCATCGCTGGTCATACAAGAAGTGACAGAGGTCGATATAGGTGGCCTATGGCTTCTCAGTCAGCAAGTGGATTGCTTGAGTGTTCCAAAATTGAGTTTGTTATCGATCCAAGGGGGAGTGCAGAGGTCGTCATCATGGACTTGTTAACTCAGTCTACAGCTGTGCTCAGTGCACCCAATCCTCTGCCTACTCAATTAAAACATTTACTACTTGAGGCGGTCGGGGATATGAAACTTGAGGAGCTCTCGTTGGGATACAGTGGAATACCACCAAATCCCAACCTTCTCTCCCCGTCTCACCTATCCGTTCGTTCGCCACTGATCAATCACCCTCACATGTATACGCATATGCGTATATAGGAATGTATCATGCCTCCACGTACCGGTATTTGTTGAGAAAATTCTAAATATATATTTGATGTCCTAGTAGCTTGCTATTAGACACCATTAAATATATCAATATTCCTGGGAATTTAATTACTATTAATTATCATAAACTATAGGGCTGTGTACACCATATCAGTGGTAAATGAATTAGCCACATGTATGTGTGAACAGCCCAGGATAATGGTAACTATTCCAAGGATTATTTAGAATTTGATGCTCTCAGCAGATTAGTGATAAACTAATTGATGAGGAAAATCTCTCTATATTTAGGCATGGGTCTTGAGTATAATGTCAGCTAAACATCCATAGGCCTTTATAGACCTTTATGAGAACATAGCTTAATGTTACCCTAAGCCCTAGTTAATATTATGAACAAATCATAGAGAGATGAGCACATGGAAATCTGACTCAGGAAAGGTCAGATGAGTTTTGAGTCATTAGTTAAATGAAATCCTTAGTAAAGCTCTTAGTAAATACTGACTCAGTAGGATGTAATCTACATGACTCATGTCTTTCAGTAAATGTATAAAAGAGGGGCATTCTCTTACTAGAATGCCAACCCAAGTACTTTGTACCAAAGGTTCCTCTAACACAATATCCACTATAAACCCCACAAATCTTGCTTATCTCTATTTCCTACCTTACTATCAAGACCACAACCCACAACCTTTGAAAGATTAAAACAGGTGTATACCTCATGAGTGTGTAGCAAGTTGCTCAGCCACTGCACTATGCTGCTATAGCAGCCACACCTCTATATATTATTTTCAACAGTATTATTCCATCCTGGCGTACGCTTCTTGTTCATGTACCTCACCTGCGTGTCCTCAAAAAAGGAATGCCACTTGAAGCGCTCTTGGTTTGCTTGGCCAATAACGAAGATGATCTACGTGAGTGGTGTAGTATAGTGGTAGTGGCAGCGACGGTAGTTCAAAATGGTTGAATCTGAGGTCATAGCGAAGTAGGTAGTGGCCATTGCATCCAGGAACCCAGACTCCAGCAGCGTCAGACTCGGTGATACAAGCACCAATGGTTGGAGGGTGTGAAGTACCTTGAAATGCATGAATGTGGTCTCGGGGTGGGCATTGAAAGATGGTTAGTCAAAGAGTGGTCTGTCACAGTTCCGTTAACACGCAGATGAAGCTGACAACAATTTCCCTTTGACTGACAAACTCTCCACAACGGACACTGAGGCAAGATATGGTGGAGATAGAAGTAGCAGAGAGTTGTTGCAAGGAAAAGAGAAACAGAGCAAGAAGATGGCCTAAGTACAAGTTGGGATGGCATCTATAAGAATTTTTCATTCTTCACACCGGGTCAATTTTATGTGACATAACTATATTGACAATTAATCCACTTCCATTTTGTGTCTATTCAAAATTTATCAAAAACATATGCTCAATAAGAATTTGACAACACTTTTTATTATTTGAATTAAAATAAATAAATAAAAAACACTTTTTATTACGAGGTGCTTGATGTTTGGATCGAGATCTAATGATCAAATCAGGTAATTCGATGTATTCATCGGCCCGGATTTGCCCCAAAGATTTGTGCCTTTCTCACACACCATGACGTGTTGCATTTGACTCTGTAAACCCATACTTAGTAGTTGGGAGAAGGTCTGACGGAGTATGGGTTATCAGAGGGGTTTGGACACCTAAAAAATCGAAAAAAAAATGGTCAATGACAGAGCATGGTTTTATTACAGTCATGAATTATCACAGGGTCGAATGTATATTTTATCATTTGCATAATGAGATGAGCCAAGATGCATGGACACAGTCGATACACAGTCGATCTCGGCTGAGGGGTAGCACGCGATCATTTGATGACATCACAAAGTACTTGCTGTCAAACTTTGGGGATGATAAAATCAAAAATGAACATTGGTCATCCTTTTACATCTTACCTTCCCTCCATGTCACCTGTCTTCCTCAGTGCCAGACCCGCCGTCTTTTTCGACCCTGCCGACTTCGAGGACATCGATGCAATTCTCCATTACGACGATGACCCAAAACATTCCACTCATGTGTGCATGAACTGCCAGAGAATAGAGTCGCCTGACAATGTATGCCTCGCTTGGAGTTTCACGATGTGCACAAGCTGACACCTTTTCAGAAGCTTATTCCTTGCGCAAGATGCAAGGCTGTATTCTATTGTGATGTCGTAGTATGTTGTGTATTGGTTTCAAAGTCTCTTGGCTTTAACATATTCTGGCGTTTAGTGCTGCAATGAACACTGGTCGAAAGGGAGTCGTGGAGGAACTCGCCACAAGAATGTTTGCAAAATTTTGAGGGTACATCACGCATGCATTTATCCCCATTCGGACACTAACAAACCGTATAGCGAAGCCAAAAAAAATTCCCGGTGATACAGGCCATCGCCAAACAGTTTCTTTGGGCAGGCCATCTAGACGATGGTTTCGTTACCTTCGATCGTTATCGTGACTCTCGGGGACTTTTTGGTTGTGGGTTGAAATACGGATGGTGGACTGAAGCACCATGTTCCTGCGAACCTCCAAGCGACTACATTTGGGGGTTGCAATTATTAGAAGAAGATCACTTGGACGAACGAGGTGGCTGGAAGCTTCCTGATGATGAAATTCCGTGGTTGGACTTTCAATCTACCGATATCGTGCCTCCTCTTACACCTCCCAACTTCGACCATACCTGGACAAATTACTATAAGTGGCGTGGTCTCCCCATGCATTCACCGGCTGTTCTCCTTCTGCACTGGCCACTCTCAGTGTATCGTCTCCTTCACAAACTACATTGCATCCCTTCAGAGATCCCTCTCCAGCGGCAAAAAATGGTAGTCCATCTACTAGGCGTCGAGAAAGAGCTTGATGCTCTTCCGTTGTATGTGATTCTCATTCTGTATTCAATCCACCTGTCTGACTGTGATCCACAGATTTGCGGAGTTAGCATTGTTGATTCCTAATACGGACATCGATTTTGTCCTCTTTGGACCTGGCGTCTTTCGCCTTCTCATGGAAGCAGAAGAGGATGAGGACTGCCTCGCCTCACAGCCGTTTGTGTATACCTATACAGCCCCTGATGCATCTGGAGGGAGCACACTACGGATTTCCCTTTCGGATTCGGGACCAATCTGGGGCGATCAAACAATTCATTTCCCGTCACATCGGCCGGACGCTATGATTGCTCTGAACGCTAACCTTGGTGGATACGATCAATGGGTACTCGCACTTCTCGCTTCTCGTGCCTACAACATTCCTTTCGCTGTTACAGAGAACCAGGAAATCAACATCGAACTTTGCCTCTCTGCCCTCCGCAACTTACCTCGGGCCAGAGCATCGTTATGGTCTCTAATAGGTCTAACTGAAAAAGAGGAGAAAAGAGTCAATAAGACTGCGACTAAGGAGTTCACATGGAATTTGAACCCATTTATGTGTCCTGGGCCTCGGCCTCAGACTCTTGGTGGTGGTCCTACGACGGCGAATGGTTTTGAGTTTATCATAACTACTGGTGGGCCGGATGAAGATGCAGAGCCTGCTGTGATCGAAAAATTGGGACTTTCATTGGATGATTACATTTAGATTGGTAGGATAGATTGTCCATTCCAGTTGGGCATAGTATCTGATTACATCATGGGCTAGTCAATTTCTACAAAGGGACAGTGTTGCAGGGAAGCAGCAGATAGAATACTCATCTGTAGATAGAATACAGTGAGGATATGTAAGGAACATTCAGTGACTTAGACACATGAAAGTAGTAGTAATACTTCTTGTTCCATTGTGTTGTTTCTCCTTGTAGACAGCTCATTTCTTCTTTCATTGATTATTTCTTAGTAAACAATGGACATATATCTCTGCAATGACTCATAGACTCAGTTAGCACCTTATGAAGGCTACACCTCTTTACTTATTACTTATCACAGTCCCTTTATGACTGTTACTGTCAGGAACATGCAGAGTAGCATGGGAAGAATAAGAATAAACTGAAGGATAAGAATAAACTGAGAATATTCTATGAATTTAAGTGGAAAGTGCACTCTGGGTTCTGGAAAGTGACACAATGACAGAGCAGAATGACAAGTATGCTACTGAAAGAAATAAGATATGTTGCTCTCTGGTCCTGTGATATTGCAGTTGTCCAGAGGTGTTATGAGTTGGCTCCAAAGAAGAAAAACATCTCCCACACACTCATCAACTTGATAGAGAATCTCCAAAAATATAATGCAGGGAAGATATAAATAGCATGGAACAATATTATGTAAGAACTATATAGTTATTAGTCATAGTCTTGTAACTATAGGAAGTAGGTGCATAGACTATGGGATATTTGTATAAGTACCAGTAGAAATTCAACAGGGAACTATTGAGTTCTTCCCTTTTCAATCATACTGGTTGGGGTCAGAGCTTCAGTCCTAAGTCCATACCCTTAACAAGAGGGAACATTAGTGATAATGACAGAATGGAATAACCTTGACCTTAGCTTATGCACTGTACCTCAATTCTCTGTCACTGCTGTAGTTGTATATTTGAGTAGTGGAATGTCATCTGATGATGAGGTACAGTCAGGAATAGCAGAGTAATTGGTATATAGTAGAGTTGTTATGAGAGCCCCAAGAAGAAAACAGTCTCCCATGCATTTAAACACTTAATCCAAAATCTCAAGTCATACAATGAGGTCAAGGTATAAATAGTGTGGGAACTTAGGTAACCAAATCATGTGACAAGGTCAAGTGATCATAGAACATTCTGGAAGAACATGGGATTGTGGACTAGTAATAATACAGCCACTGTAAAAGAGTATAAGTAGTAGTTCAATCCAAGGAAGAACTCCATCGAGTTCTTCTTGAACATCCATCTAGGGTGATCACTAAGGACATTCACTGTCTATTGATAACAAAACGAGAACTTGATACGCACATCTCGATCAAAGAGAGTATGGAAGGGGGGGAGTGTGGGTTGGGTGGTGGTGGGGGGCTGGGGGTCCGGTGGAGGGGGGATGGGCGGACGAGAGAGTCGGGGGATGTGGTCGGGGGGAGAGGGGGGGGGGGGGCTTACGGGCGGGGGGGGGGGGAGGGGGAGTGGGGGATAGCGGGAGGGGAAGGGGTGGGCGGGGGGGGGGTGGGGGGGGGGTGGTGGGGGGATGGGGGGCGTCGGGGGGCGGGGGGGGGGGGAGGGAGGGGGAGAGGGGCAGGCGGGGGGGGGGGTGGGGGTGAGAGGCGAGGGGGCAGGGGGGGGGGTAGGGGTGGAAGGAGGAGAGAGGGGGAGGAGGGGTGTGGGGTGGAGTGGGCGGGAGGGGTGGTGCGCAGTGGGCGGTGGGAGGGTGTGTGTGCGTGAGTGAGTAGGTGCGCGCGTGGGTGGGGGCGAGGGTGCGTGGTGAGTGTGAGAGCTGGCGTGTGCGGTGCGTGGTGAGGGTGCGTGATGTGAGTGGTGGGTGTGAGTGGGGTGGGGCGGGGTGGCGGGTGAGAGGGGCGCGGGTCGCGGTTGGTGGTGTGGTGGGTGTGGGTATGGGCGTAGCGTGGAGGGAGGAGGGTGGGCGAGTGAGAGGTGTGTGGGGGGGGGGGGGTGGGTGTGTGGGGTGGGGGGGGGGTGTGTGTGTGTGTGTGGGGGGGGTGTGGGGGGTGTGGGGGGGTGGGTGTGGGGGGGGGGTGGGGGGGGGGTGGGGTGGGGTGGGGGGGGGTGTGTGGTGTGGGGGGGGGGTGGTGTGGGGGGGGGTGTGGGGGTGGGGTGTGGTGGGGTGTGTGTGGTGGGGGGGGGGTGGGGGTGGGGTGTGGGGTGGGGGGGGGGTGTGGGGGGTGGTGGGGTGTGGGGGGGGGGTGGGGGGGGTGGGTGTGGGGGGGGGGGGGGGGGTGTGGGGGGTGGGGGGGGGTGTGGGGGGGTGGGGGGGGGGTGGTGGGGGGGGGTGGGTGTGTGGGGTGGGGGGTGGGGGGGGGTGTGGTGTGGGGGGTGTGGGGGTGTGGGTGTGGGGTGGGGTGTGTGTGTGTGGGGGTGGGGTGTGGGGTGGGGTGTGTGGGGGGGGGGTGGGGGGGTGTGTGGGGTGTGTGGGGGGGGGTGGGGTGTGTGTGTGTGGGGGGGGGGTGGGGGGGGGGAAGGGGGGGAGGGTGGGCGTGGAGGGAGTGCGGGGGGAGTGGAGGCGGGGCGTGAGGGGCGCGGGGGTGGGGTAGAGCGCCGGATCATTTGGAGATAGGGGTGACGCGAGGGGAGAGGGATGTTGGAGGGGAGGGGGGGAGTGAGCGTCGCGAGGTGGAAGGGGGGAAAGGGGGGGGGGGGTGTGGTGGGAAGGATCGGGGGTGGGGGGGGGGAGATGTGCGGGGGGGGGAGGGATCGGGAGGCGAGAGGCCCGGGGATAGAGGGATGATGGGGAGTGGGGAGCGGTGGTGAAGGGAGGGGGTGTATGGGGCGTGTGGGCGTGGAAGAGTGAGGTATGAGAAAAGATGAGGCGGGGAGGTGGGGGGGGAAAGGCACGGGGGGATTGCGCCGACGGAGGATTAGGTTGGGTGAGGTGAGGGAGGCGTGTGGGACGGTTCTGTGGGAAGTAGGACGGGGTGGTGGGGAGGGAAGGTAGATAGTGTTGGGGGTGGAGTCGTAGAGTGGGGGGGGTTGGGGGGGGGGGAGGGAAGGAGGGGGTGGCGGGGTGGGGTGTCGAGGGAGGTTGGGGGGGGGGGGGTCGGGGGAGGTGGTATGGCGTGGGGTGATGCGAATGATTTGGTTAGGGGTAGTGAATTGGATGGCCGGGGGTGCAGGGTGGGCGTGGTGGGGTGGGAGGGGG